>CALSBZ010046871.1:2404331-2431933 GCA_943591055.1 Gobionotothen gibberifrons | reverse complement strand
GTGTGTGTGTGTGTGTGTGTGTGTGTGTGTGTGTGTGTGTGTGTAGCTGGAGGTGTACGACCTGCTGCTGGTGACCAGTGAGAACAGCACTAAGAAGAGCTACGTGGTGCACTGTGAGGACTGTGCCCGAGCCAAGAGCCCGTCGCTGGGGGGGGTCGTGGTGCTGGAGCAGTATCGAATAGAGGAGCTGACGAAAATCTATGACGCCTTCACACTGGTAGGTCTCATTCTCGATCAATAACCGTAATGCTTTTTTCAGAAAGGTTTTAAGGATAGACAAGGTACAAAAAGGACTTCATACAGTATTGCTTCATACATATGAAATGTCTAGTTTCAATGCATCCTTTAAGACTCTGTAGAGATCTAAACTGTGGGTTTAAAAAGGGATACGTCGCTGTTACAGGGGACTAAATGAAATGGAAGGTTATCTTCACTAAAGTAAAGGATTTCTCTATAATTGTTATAATACATGTGATAATGTAAGGACATAACTCAACAAATAATAACACATACCTGTAGTCATTTAAAATATTATAAAAAAGGAAAATGTTACATTTTATACCTTTTTTTTTTTAATACTGGTGGCTTTCACAAGGTACACAATGTTGACAATTCACTGCGGAATTCTTTTTATACAAACATCAGAGAATACCTCACGAAAAGTACTGATGAAAAGTTAAGGTATGTTTTTGCATATAAGATATTTGTAGGGGCCAGAAATAATAGTTTTCTATGTAATAAGTGCTCTCTCATGACTGGAACACACGCACACAGCTTTTCTAGTTGCCAGCTGAGCTCTGTCTCCCCCTCTTGTCTCCCCCCCTTTTTTCTCCCCCTTCAGGCTCCATCACCTGTTTCAAAGTGAGGACTCCTCCCTGGCGTCTTTCAGCCATAAACCAAAACTCTAATGGCAGCACAAATATTGTCTTCAAGGCAATCTATTCCTTCAAACACTCTCTGAATCAGCCAATCACGTTTACTCAGTATTGTTTACATCAAACACTAAGGTATGGATACTCAGCCAATCCAACTATAGCTCACTGTCTTCCCCATACCAGCTGCTGATTGGACGTGTGTTTTGAAATAGAATGACTAGACTGGTACTTCCCATGAAAAGCATTTCAGATATGTTAAAAACAAAACAATATGTGAGCACTGCTAGCATTGAAAATCAGGTTATATGTTTATAACGGACACTGCTGTGATTCAAAAGCATCTAGTAGCCGGTTCTTTGTATAAATTCAGGTACTTTTATGCAAATTCAGTAGAACTTTTTTTACACCACTCTAGTTATTCTATGTGTCCATGAATTTGCTGTGATTCTGTCGTACCAGCAGGGGAATCGCTTCACAGGAGAAGTAGCTGATTGTCACATCGTTTTGGTTCCTGTTTTTCTTTGCTATTCGGGTAAACTCCGACATTTCTAATTCCTGTCTGTATACTCTTTGAGGTGCTACTCCAATCTAATGTGTTCCCGTTAGATACTTAAACAAGTTTGACCAGCCTATAAGTACACCACATTGGCCTTGAAAACTGTATTTAGAGTTAATTAGAGGTTTAAACACACACATAAGGATGTATGTACTGTAGGTATAAAAAAAAAGAACTTGTATTGGTTTCTCTTAAATACGGGTTAAAAGACGACTAAAACGGTTTTACTGTAGTTGGAAATCAAGTTTGTAAATGATAAAATCGTTTTTTGTTTTGTATCCTTCTAAATAGTTGGGTGGTTTTCTACGATACACCCGGAAAACAGACAGTGTTGTTTTTATTTTTGGAATGGGAAAACTATCCCAGTTTTATACCTCTTTTGTTGCTTTGTTCTCATTTCTAGACAGAAAAAACAAATAATTGTAAATTCTGAATGAATTGATTGGATACACAGTGGTGTGCATAGACGGGGTGCAGAGCGGAAGAGGGAGGGTCAGCATTGATGTTAATGTCGATGAAGTGCCAGTTTCCGTCTGGGGAAGTCATCTGTCCAAAGAGACACACAATCATTTTGTTACAATGAAAAAGGCGATGAAGCCAAAAGGACGAGCGGACTGAATGACACCTCGTTGTTTTCAATTTGCCCCAAACACCCGTCCTGTTCAGTGCACTGCCAGCTTAATATACTGTATTACATGTTATAGTACATGAATTGAAACTTGACAAGAAAGGCTCAGTCGTTTTTTTCTCTCAACTTCAAACAGTACTTCAAAATAAAGGGTGTCATTTTGTTGAGGCTAAACTTCAGACGCCCTGAAAGGGAGGTGTATGTATTTTTATAATACAAATGTTGGCCACAAGAGGCAGAAGTGCACCAACACACCGTGTTCTTAAAAGGACTAAAAGCTTTCATGTGTCATGCCACATGAGTTTAAATATCTCCATGCACTCTAAAACAAACTATATATATTTTTAACAATATATGTAAATTATATATTGTATATATTTATTTGAAGAAAGACCAAAATGTTTAAGCCGTATTTAGTGCATGGGGTAGTGGTGCACTTCAGCCTCTTGTGGCCAAAATGAGTATTACAACAACAAATACCTGTTTCACAGATTTCCCAAAAAAAATTGACATTCTTGAAATTCAAGTTTGTACAATTAACACAGGAGAAACAACAATGTATATCAGACATCGGTAATGTGTCATCAGAACTATCTTTTCATCACATAATTATCTTTAGCTTCATACATCAAATGTAATTATTACCTTTACTGCCAGGTGACCAAATGCAATCATTTGATCACCTGGGCAACGCCTATCTTTTCCAGTTCTAGTATTCCTGCTGTTAAAGCATTTGAATGAATTCCCAACAAATGACGACTTTCACATTTCCGCCCTTCCCTCATTAGTCTGTGCACACCACCTACTGTACATAATGTATCTGTTTGCAGGTTCTCGATATGACTTATGTATGTAGTTTTGTTCTCAATCAAATATTGAAATTGTTTGTGGTCGAATCTCTCCACATCAGACTTTGTGGTATGTTGTTGCTGTATTATAAAACAACCTAAAATATCCTTTTTCACTCCAGTTAAATTACTGCAATGGGAATTTCATCCCACTTTTATACCTCTTTTTGTTGTCAGTTTCAGTTTTTGGGATTACAGAGAAAATGGAAAATTGTAAATTGTGACGTTATTTATACTGTACATGGTTGTTTTCTTATATATTTATTGCATATCAAAGGGCACTTCACTTGATAAGGGGCTACACGGTATTTTAAAATTGTAGTATGGGTGTATTGTGTGGATAGGGGAAGTGCAATCAGGGGGCTGTTTAATTTCCATGGTGCTAGACCCCTCCTTGCCCCCCTCATTAAACAGCATATAACAATATAAAGTATGAACTTTATCAGTGATCAAACTGGTGCTTAGATCCATTTCAACACAGTTTAGTGCTAACAAAAATGGAAAGATGTATTTGTACTGTATCAGATTCATTCAAGATCTTTTTTAATGTTTTTTTCCATTGTATGAAATTCATAATCTTGTGAGGCATTAGTGGTTTTATGATGCACATTAGCAGTAGTTGTAATTCTTGACACCTTTTGCAGAGACTTTTAGGGATGTGACTTTTAATGACGTTGAGGTTTTGTTTTGTGTCTTGTCCTCATTAGTATTATTTGAAGGATGGTATAATGCTCTTTTTTCCTGTTTGATTTATGCTGCACTTATTGTTTGAAAAAAGAACTCGCATAGAAGAAAACCTGAGCCAGACCTGTCTTAAATCCCTCTGTGATTTGTCTGTGACATATTGTATTGTTGTTCAAGAAAATAAAATGTTTTGATAAATTATTCAAAAATGTGTCTTTCCCTTTGGTTTCCACATTGCAGTATGAACTGGTCATTATCACTATTGTGCAGAGGTAGACAGGCTCCTGGTGTTATTGTCTGGTCCATGTTAGCTTTGAGCCCTGCTAGCAGCGTGGCTTTAGGGATGGCCGGGTCAGTGAGTTCATCCCTTTGGTCTAGCCTGAAACATCTTCTGAGATTCAGCACAGATATGCATGGTGCCCTAAGAATCCTAAAGGCTTTGCTGGTTCTCTGATCTTTCCTCCAGCACCACCTGGTTCTGTGAAAGATCTCTTGTTTAGCAAAAGACAGATATTGGTGTTTCCAATTGGAGGATTTCTAATGACTTGTGTGACCCCCTAGCCTATCTTCAAATGCCAAACTATTTCTCTTCATTTACAATACAAAATCTTCAATTTGAGTCCAAATAGTACTTGTAAATGTGTTCCATGGTTAAATAACCATATTTCTGCAAAATATGGGATCAAATTGTTGTGTATAGTAAAAAAACTGCCGATACGCCTCATTCGCATCAGCATGTTGGCTATTAGCTGATATCATAGTTGTAGGCTCTTAGTCTTGTTTAATGTTATATGTATGCAAGTGTATTACCACTTTCACATGCTAATACACTCTCATTTGGGTTACTACCACAATGGAAATAATCAATAACAATACAGGATTGGGTGTTTTTAGTATAGTATATAACTGTATAATAGTGGGATAGTGGGATAGTGGTGGTCTAATGGATAGTGAGGTGGGGTGTAGATCGGAAGGTTGTGAGTTCAAATCCCACCAAACACCACCACTAGTGTGCCCTTGAGTAAGGCACTTAGCCCTTAGTTAGTCCAGGGAGAATGTCCCTGTAATTGGTAATTGTCAGTCGCTTTGGATAAAAGCGTCAGCTAAATGAAATGTAATTTTAATGTAACTATTGTAGGCTATATACTTGTATAGCAGTGGGCTGCTGAGTGAGTCAGAGTGAGCAGACTTTGTAAAGGCTCATGCTCTCTCCTACAGTTCAAACAGCTCATGTTTCAGCTGTCTCCCACTCTGCAGCTGGCCACTGGGTGGTTCCACTGGACCAGCTCCTCAAGGCTGTCTTCAAAGGGTATGTTGAGAGAGAGGAGAGAACTCATTTATTTTCCCTCCGACACTTTCCTGACACCATCTTGACAGAGCTGCAGCTGCTCCAAATAGTTGAGAAGTAGTCATCAAACTAAATGATCTGATTGTTTTTATTTTTAGACTGTGAGGTAGTGGTGGAAGAGGTACCGAGTAAAAGTAAAACCATTTAATAAAATAAGTGAGCCCCTGAGTGTAGGAATACTCAAATAGTAGTCGCCTAAGTAAAAGTACAAAGTGTTACCATCGAAATATTCTTAAAGTACAAAAACAAAAATGCGTCTTTATGCCCATTTCAGAATAATGTATACATTTTTGGATTATAATTATTGATGGATCACTTTGTTTATCTTTTCAATCTTACAGCTGGTTATGGGGTAGCTGATTTGTTTTACTTTTTGTAGACTGCTTTGTAAAACTATTTTCTTGCTTACAACAATTCATCTTACAGTATTTGTTTACATTCTATTTTTTATTTAATAATTCAAGGTTAGTAAGTGAGTAAAAGTAAATGATCAAATAAAAGTCATGGAGTCAAAAAAGGTCAATAATTCCCAGTGGAGTAAAATAATAACATGAAAATACTCTTACTTTATATTTTAAAACCGCCCTTTAGTACAGTGCTTAGTAACTCCACAATTGTCGGTAATAATGTGACCTAAATGATCTGACCTTCATACTGAACCTAATACTGAAACATACTGTCAATAATACAAATCCAGGTATAAAGTAATACAATTGACTAACAATAAAACATGTTTGGAACAGCAAATAGCAACATTCTTCAGGGCGGTACTCTCATTTCCTTTTCTGTGTGTAAACCTGAGATGTTTCTTTCTGGTTGCTATTTTTGCCACCAGTCTGGAGGGTTAGAGGACAGGAGACTGCCAAACTGCAGATGCAGGGCCATCTCGTCAGGAACGTGGACACAGCAGCGGATATCCCGGTTCCAAGGACAGGAAGACTGCTCTTCCTCTACCAACCCCCTCAGACATTGACACACGCTTTTAAACAACACGCTCTGTGGCATTGTTAATGACATAACCTCCCTTTGCTCCTGCATTTTCGTTTAGCCGGCACACTAATGCCATAGTCTCTTTGATCATTTGTTTCTTGTAACGACTGTAAAAATACACTTACCATCTCCAGGGAATATATATCTACCCCTGTAAACAAATAGTAAATACACTGTGGGATGACAAAATGAGTCTTCATATCAAAATACTAATTCCACTCTTTGAACTGAGCCCCTCGCTTTCTTATCAGTCAGTCCCCTGATACCTCCTTTCCCCCACCAATTTAGAGAGTGCCCCCACCCCCATTCTCATTTCCTTGTGTTTTCTGAAAGCCGAGCTGTTTTTCATCAAAAGGTCAAGGGTCAATACTCTCCAGCAGCCCTGGCTTTCCCTAAGCCTTCTGAATTACAGGTTTTGTGATTCTTGGAGTATTTGAGAAGTCTAATTGTTCACACCCTATGTCAGTACAGTATAGTATGACTGTAGCCTCAGAGATGGATTACTGAACAGGTCTACCCCCCCAGCCTTCCCCTACAAAATGTCACTTAAAGACACATCCACCGACGAGTAAAGAAACTCAATTGACCCAAAAGAAATATAAAACTACTACAAAGAGATGCTAAAAAACTGCAAAAGCACACAAAGAGACTCACTGAATGTAAAAAGCAAGACATAACAACTCCAAAAGAGATGCAAAAAGAATACAAAAAGGCACAAAACAACAGAAGACAAAAATAATTGCTGACTGTTCCTTACACCTAATGGAACAGTCCGTCTTAGCAACTCATTGAGTTTACTGGCAGATTGTCAGCTTTTCTTTCATGAATATGCAATATAAATCCAGCTCTTCTTGTTTAGAATTTCAAAAATACCAGTTTTTTGACAGTAGAGTGGAGAAAGTGAGTAAGGGTGCAAAGTGTTGGGGATTGGGCAGCATACCCTGACTCCTCTAATCTCTCCAAATAAACACTGTTCCTCCCTCCCCCTGGTTCCAGGGGTTATCACAGAGCCCCTCCACTGCTCCCCTGCCCAGACCCCTTCAGCAGCCACTAACACAGCACAGCCTGCAACACAGGATACACGCTTACACACACACATGCGCACACTCCTAAACACTTACACACTCAATCATATCTCAAACTGGAGTCGGGGTGAGGAAACAGAATGTCAGGGAAGGAAGCGCTGAAGCCAGTGGGAATGCAGAATTTTCCTCAAGTCTTCAGAGCTCTTTTCTGACCCAGTCAACAGGAGGTCTCAGGAAGACATCTGGGTTCACAAGAGCGGGCAAATACCTCAGGGTGGTTTTTAGGAAATATTCCAGAACACAAAAAGGATAGTAGATTTAGTTGAGTAAGTTCACTTGGATACCACTCTCAAGACCTGGATTTTTGAAAAAGAGAAGCCATACATCAGGAGGAAATTCTTTAAATTCTCTTTGTCTATTAGCATTAAACGCTCTCCAGGTTCTTCAGAGTCCCATCATCCACATCACCAGATCTAACGCACAGTGAGTACAACAAGCTCCATCTTCATTTAATTACAACCAAGTAAAGGAAACAGAAAAAACGCTATCCTGACCGTGATGAAAAGGCCTTATTTGTTCTATAATGAATGCAGTACAACATCCTATTGAAACAACTGGCATATGTTTCTTCACTTAAGTTGAGATTGTTGAGAGTTAGTTTGGATTTCCTTAAATTGATCTGGAAATAAGAAGGCTGCTTTAATGATGTCATCAAAAGGCTAGTGTTTGAGCTGATCCATGGTTAAGGGAAGATACAGTCACAAACAGAATGTATACAAGTATTTTAAACAATATTAAAGTTTTTTTAAACGAGATTTTGTACTAAGGAAGCATCACAAACAAGTAATCAGATGATAGGAGTGTACAAATGAGAAGAACTGTACTTTACTTTGAACGTGTTGAAAGACAGACTAAAAGGAGTGACTGGTTGTAAAACGTGTTCACATGGTACTTGGCAGAACATCAATAGCTGCTAACACACTTGAGATTAGAAGGAAATGGTGGAACTTGCCCCAGTGGTTTTCTCATCACTGAGTTGACCAAATTAGAGGGAATTGAGACACAGACATGTACACTTTTACCTTATTTATCAGTAATGTGTTAAAAACAAATGTACTAAATCCTTTGCTCTTGGAACATTAAAGTCATAACATTGTTCTGACACTCAAATGACTGATTAATGGAATTTTGTTAGTTTCCCAGCTGTGCATTGTTCTTGATCGTGGTTATCCTGGCGTTTAGAGGTGGGGTCAGCGGAGAACCATTTCCTCGCACTTAGAGCTGTGTTTAGTTATTTAGCTCAGCTATCTGTGTTGACTTTCCACACCTCTCATCACATTATTTAAGGAACATTCTTTTAGCATTTTCCTTGATTTCAGTGGATAGGCTTGATGAATTGGAGGATTTTAATACAGAAAATAGATATGATTTTTCAACAAAGTGCAGAACACTTGGCACTCTACTAAACACACAGCATCTCTCTACATTGTGAAATGAAAAGACCAGTTTATGCAGACTTCCAGCAGGATAAATTAAAGCAATCCATACTAATACAAATGTTTTTTCTCTTCAGATGAGCCTATCACGAAACGGGACGTTGGAGAAGAATGTGTCCGAGCCGCCCCAGTCTGAGCGGGGCTCCCCCTCCAGAGCGGGGTCAGGGGTCGTGGTGCCGCCCCCATACTCTCTAGGCGGCACTGAGGCAGCTGACACCCCTCTGGAGTTAAGGGGCTCTTTGGACTGCTGGGCGTGCTCGGTGCTGGTCACTGCACAGAATCTGATCATCGCTCTGATCAACGGCGGGCTGGCCAGCGTCATCTTCGGCATCATCCTCACCCCTTCTCTAGTCATGATCATATTCGGCTTCCTCTGCCACTCCACGGTAACAATCTACTGTCTGCTGCCATTTTATTATTGCAACCTAGTGCTGTGTCCAAATTCCTAACTATGATTCCTAACCAAATTCCCCCCCCCCCCCCCCCCCTGCCTGAAACTCCTCCATTGGACTCCTTTTTTACTTCCATAACATAGTGACAACACTATACAAAACTCGCCCTTCTATTGGCTAGCGCTCCAACAAATGGTATGCTAAGGGAAGGGACATCTCTAAGTGTTTGACCAATCAGAACAGACTGGGCTCTGGTTTCAGACAGAGGGTGAAAAGAGGTGCTGCAGCACAGGCAGTATGAGAAAGATAAAGAGCCTTTTGAAGGAACATTAAAGCATGTAAACATGTCAAAGTAGAGGCACAAAATACAAATGAACCTGAAATTGAGCATATTAGGGCCACTTTAATATACCAGGAATCTTTAGTGCAGCAAAGGATTTAGACTGACAGTCAAACTGTGACTTTCAATCAAACTGCAGAAGAAAAATGTTTTCCCAGACATTTGATACTGTTTTCCAAGAGTTAACTGGATCATCCTGGCACTTAATTGTTTATTATCTTTGCAGCTGTGACTGAGCTGCTAGTTCCTGTGTGAATATTTGATTACTCACCTTTCTAACGAACACTTGCATTGTGTTCCCCAAATGTGACGGTGTAAACCTTTGTTATATACACACACACACACACACACATAGAACAACCTAGGCTGAAAATATGGTTTAAGTTTACATTTAGGTTATGGTTAGGGTTACGGTTATTCTTCAACAAATTCGTATAAATCAATTGAATGTCCACTAAAGTGATGGAAACAAGACCTGTATGTGTGTATTTCTCGACTTCTGTCACTCCTAACTCCTTCCCTTCCTTCTTGCCCTCAGGTGCAGCCCCACGGCACTTCTCTGTACTGCTCAGACATCCTGGATGACGGGGGCTGCGTGGCTCTGCTGGTTGTGGGCTTCCTGCTGCTCACCCCCCTGCTCGTCCTGGCTCTCGCAGCCTTCTGTCGCCTGGCCCGACACCTCCAGCTGGGGATGTGTTTTATTCCCTACAGCCGAGCCGTCTACAAGAACCTGCCGGCCTCCCGCCACAGGAGGGCCGATGCAGGGGGCTGCTGCGGCCAGCAGGGGGCTTCCGAGAGGGAGGGGAAGGGGAGTGTATGGGTGTAGGAACACACAGGAGGATTGGATATGGTTGTAATATGCATCCCACTTAAATAATGAGGGTGGCCTGGCTTTCTTTGTTTGTTTTGTACCTATTTGCCTCTTTTTTTGTATCATGTTGTACAAAGCCATCATATTCGTTGGTAGTTTTGAACTCAATATTGCTTTTTGTTAACAATTAAATGTATTGAATGTATTTTATACCTTTTTACAATAAAGTGTCAGTCGACTTGCAAACTGAAACAGGATGGACTGTGAATTTAGAAGTTTAAAGTTTAAAGAAGCATGATATACATAAACAACATTTTGGGGGAACAGATGGGACATTTGCTTAATGCCCACCCTCCCCCAGCTTAAAATGTGTTCATGTTACCAATGTTGAGACACAAAGGAACCTGCACCCATGCTGAAAACAGTAACGAAGTTTCAGATTTGTGTCCAATGTAAACTGAACTGGAGTGGCATCCGAATGTAAAGGCAAAGCATGTTTTTATGATCTTATCATTTGAATCCAAAGACCTTTGTTCGACAATGTTGTTTCAGCTTTTCTTTAGCTGCCAAACACATGCCTATTCTCCAATGTCTGAGTTACAAGCTACTGTTGGTCTTCATGTTGTAGGTACATGTGTTATCTGGTCTTTTGGTTATCATTTCTTTATGTACACTGCTTTGAGTTCTACTTAGAAGTACAGTATATTAGCAGATACATCACACGGTCATGTTAACAATTTGGTCCTATTTAACTTAAAACTGTTATTAGATCATCATTTTTTGAAAGTTATACTACATACTGCGTCTAGATTTTGAATTCATTTTTTGAATTTATTGTTGACCTTCATCTACCTCGACTGGTCATTTTTAGTAATTGCATATTTTTTCCATTTCTTTACAATGCATTGACAGCAAATATTGTCATGATAATGAATCTTCTTAATGTAAAAAGACCCTCAGAGTTAAATAGCTTTTCTTAGCATCATCTTGGAACGACAATCAATAATGTATTCTATTCTGCTTTAGCCATTATTGTTATGAAGAGGTGAGTCTGGCCCTTTGTGTTTGTTTGTTTGTTTGTTTGTTATCAGTGTAGAAATGGTAATTAGATATTGTAAAAAATATATACACATGTGGATACACAATTTGATGATGTTTTTGACATCTCTGTTTATTCAATAAGGAGTATCTTAATGTAAAAAAAGTATACACTTTTATATATTTGAATAATTAAATTATCAATAACCTCCATATGAGATGTGACCCCCTTAATGGTAGACCTGTCGTTTCTAGAAGAAAGTTGAATTAGCGATACAGTAGCTTAGTTTGAGTGTAATACACTTTAAATCCACTAGGTGGGATCAGACACACAGAGAGAGCTAGAATTACAAAAAAGTATGCAGCCAAACCATTTGGAAGATATAGAAAAACCTTTATTCATAGAATTTACCAAGGTAGGTTAGGTGTGGCAGGTGTTTGCATACAAAACAAATGTGTATTCCTTTAAAATGGTGGATAAAACTGTAGTTATGTGTACTGTATCAGTACTACTGTGCTTTAGTTGATCTGTATTTCACATTGTATTGTCTGGTGTTTGATATGTCATCTGAATCCCCAGCCTCCACATGTGGGTGAGGTTAACATGGTTGGTTGTTGATATTCATTAATAGTCTGTGATGTGAGGCTTTGTATGGAGCTGTGAATGCGCCGGGTTCCAGGGTGCCGCGTCCTTCTCCATCCACTTGACCCATGATAATGTAGCTGCCACCTGTTGAAACAGAAGAAATAATAAAAAAAAGGTAGGTTATATATTTTGAGAGTAAATGGAATTGCTATTAAACTGCTTAGTGTTTTTGAATTCAACATACCTTTGCGGAGCAACGGGCACTTCTTGCACTGAGACACCAGTTTAACCGACATGGTTTCTCCCACTTGTGTGATTGTCAGTCGACCTGCTTTGTAGGCCTTAATGAGGGAGATTGTGACAACAAGAGTCCTTCGGGGCCCCGGGGCCAGAGAGGTCACCTTCCCAGTTATCACTGCAAAGAGAGCGCTCAGTCAGAATTTCTGATTGGTTTCTTCTTGCCATCTGAACAGTATGAAATTGACCACATTCTCTTGCCTTTTCCTTTGATTCATAAATCGAGGGTAAAACAAGCAACTTTAAAACAATCTGTAGATTAATCCATAATGAAAATAGTTGTTATTTTTGTGACTTATTAATGTATACTTGAGTATTAAGATGTATCCATTATTTTATTTGTATTATTATTATTACTATTATTATTATTTCATTTCGGATTCGTCAACTGTTATGTAGTTAATTCATGTACTTAGATGTGTTTATTTTGTTATGTATGCTTTGTGAATAATTTCTTAAAATGCAGAAAAAAGAAACTGAATAAAATAAATAAAATAAAATAAGAAACTTACAAAATTCACTTGCACAGAAACTGGTCTTGATGGTTCCTTCTCTTTTGCAGGCTTTGGCACACACAGGGTTTTGAGGGACTGGAAAAATTAAGAAAGAATACAAAATGTCCTTTAGATATACATCTTCTGCAAATTAAAACACAAGTATGGCGACCACAAAACTTCACCCACCAGGCCTCTTTCCATTTGGTCTTGTGACAGGGACCCCTCTGTTGCCTTGTCCACGGCCCCTCGTGGGCTTCACTGGTTTGGTTGCCTCTGTGGGCACATATTTGGGTGGTGGTGCCGTAGTGACAGGTGCAGCCGGTTTTACAGCAGGTTTTGGGGGGATGAACCTGGTGCCCGCTCCTGAGTCGGATGTTGGTACCTGAGTACCAGGCGGGACGCTGGTGTATTCAGCAAAGAATCCATCCGATGTCACACTTTGGTCAGACACAAATTGGACCAGTAGCACATTGCTGCTGGTGATGATGGGCCTAGATATAGACAGGAAGGAGATGAGGTAGAAGTTAAAGGAATACTTAACACACAATATTATAATTAGTTTTGTCAATTACTCAACCCATATTACCAAGTAAAGAAAACATTGTTTTTCTGGCATGCATGGTGAATCAAACAAAGAAAAGTATTGAAGAGATGAAGAAAATGTGAGCAAAGCTATATCAAAACAACATGTTGGACCTCAAGAAAGTTCTTTAAATAGTTTTAACAAAAATGCAGAGGTTTAAAAGTGAGTATATGACTGGATGACTGACAATGTTGGATCATACTGCAAGAGTTCTGTTAATGTTTGTAAAATTTGGTGCCCGTTTGTTTCAATTCATCAAGACTTGTCCCAGTATTTTAATTCATAGTATATCATGGAAACAATTTTGATTAAAAAAAAAATGTCTTCAAGAGTCTCAGATCAATTGCCCTTAACCTACAAAAGAGCAAATAGTTATTTATAATAACAAATAGTTTTTTTTGTAGGTAAAGTATTCCATCGAGAGAAGTCGATCAAAAAGCTTTAAACCTGTTAAGCCCCAAAGACCCCATCGGCGGGTCTTTTTTAGTTTTCTTCACGACACTGTGTCTCAGGGCTTCTTAATATTTAAAAAACTATGAATGTGTCATACCCTCCTAACGGGAAGAAACTCAGCTAACTGATGATACGAACCATTTTTACCGGAACAAAACACAATTCTCACAAGAAGGGTCTAAATGAGCCCTGAGCGAAAGAATGCTAACGCACTTAGCACAAATCTCGATTTACTTATTGGATCTGCACAAACAAGTTTAGCTAACATCCTGAGATTCCACAGATTATAGAAATATAAGTATCATCACTGAGCGACCAGAACTCGCAACAGGTGAAACAAATACAGACAACACACGACGTAGCTTTAGGTAGCAAAACACGGAGATATGCTCACCTTTAGCTGTTATTCTGATCAAAAGTTGTGTTCAATGGCATTCAAACGAGAAAAAACGCGGCTGAAGGTTAATCCAATGTGTCTGTCACTTTGAAAAAATTCTTGATAATCCATAATTCAATCTTTATGCACAAATCGGAGAATTATTTTTAGCTCCTTATTTGGTAACGTGTGTGTGTATGTGGAACTTCCCCTCAATTCCATTGGCTCTAGCGGTTAAAAAGATATGTCAATCATCAAATCCACCCAAATGACCCCAGAAGTGGGTTTTTTGTGCTAAATCTCTCTAAAAAGGTCAAATTTCACTTGTTTTGCATCAATCTTGATACAGGGTACTTATTATATGTTATGTGCTTTTTTTGGACGGACGCAATAATTTACATTTTTTCACTATGTTCAATCTGTATTTACTTTAAAATTTAAAAAAATGTATATTGATTCTGACACTTCTACATCCAACTCACAGGTTTATCATTGCTTTGAGAAAAAAGATTATTAATTTTCCCCTTTTAGAAGTGTAGTTATGGTCATTTGTTCTGGGAATGTCATTTTCGAGCCTGAGACCTGGAAAACGGGCTTGGGGCTTAACAGGTTTTAAGTCAACAAACATCTTTAGTAATCTGTCACTCACTGTGGGGCCCGATCTCCACAGTATTTCCCGATCAGCCGTGAATCATCTTTCTCTCCACCGTTAAAGAAGGTCACATAGTCAAACCGGCAATAGGAATCACCCTCCAGGACGAATTTACCAAACTTAACCTGGATTACCTGGTAAATAAAAAAGAACAAGATACAGAACTTCAAATAATCACTTGAACAGTTGTTGTCCGAGATGGTTGTGTAAAGACTTTGGGAAAGGATCTGTTGAGAGTGAGAGTGCTGCGGACCATGTCAGGCTCCACAGTGATGAGCCAGGAGCAGCTGGTCCCTGCAGGGTACTTGCTGTCGGGCCAGTTGGGCGTCTTGATCTCTCCCTGGGCCTTTGTCATCTTCCCCCCACAGAACTGATGGTCTGAAACAAGTCATACACTCTCTGTAAGAATAATGACTCAAGAGGAAGTAGACTTTGAGAAGTATGGAAACGAGTCATTTTCTCCCTACTTATGTCATTTTTTGTGATATTTTCGACATACTATTCTATGTGGATTTTTTGTGATATTTTTGCCATACTATTTCGTTTTTTGTGATATTTTTGACATACTATACTATGATTTCTTTTAAATAAATAAGACATCAGAATCGACATACAATACCATTTCGTTTTTAGTTATATTCCCGATATTCTATACTATGACGATTTTTTTATATTTTACTATGTCCATTTATTTGATATTTTCAACATACTATACAATGACAATTATTTTATCATTTTATACTATGTTTTTTATATTTATATTTTCAACACACTACATACATACAATGACGATTTTTTTAAATAATTTTGACATACTATACTTTATCGATTTTCTTTTATATTTTCAAAATACTATACTTATTGTTTTTTTTATATTTACGACAAACTAACATTTTTGTGATATTTTCAACATACGTCGTTTAATGTTCATTAAAGAGTCTTAGTTCATATAGAATGTCATAACAAATATTCTTTGTTATAAGAGTTAGTGAAAAAGTGACAGTAAAATTACACAGTATAGTTTGCAGTGGATATTTTACTTAAAAGTCATAGGATATAAAATATGTCATGACAAATACCACAAAAGTGTTGTAGATTAATAAGCCTCTAAAAAGTATTCAAAATAATTCTGACCACATACCATCTACGTATGGTTTGGCTCCACTGAAGTAGGCCACAAACCCTCTGCCCTGCGTCGCCTCATCAGACCCCATCTCCAGCATCATGCTGTTTGTGGTGGAAATAAGAGCGCCAGGACGGAAAGTTCCACAAAAGCGGCCTAGTTTTTGCACCAGGTTGGACTGGCCATTGTAGACATCCAGATAGTCGTAGCGACATTGTGAATCAGCCTCCAGGTCAAAAATTCGGAAAGTGAGCATGACTACACTTCCCTCTGGGACCTGGAAAACAAAGACATTGTAGTCTATGAGTCAGATGCTGGAAGGAAGGAGTCAGTATTTAAACATGTTGCAGGGTGGCTGACTCACGGTGATACGCCAGGTACATTTACTGTTGGGTTTGTAAAAGCTTGGGAACCCCTCACTGCCAACAAAGCCTGAGTCTGAGACCAGGTCCCCCCCACAGTGGAACACAGGCCTGTGATGAAGGAAACACAGAGGTAGAGAATAGCATGGGCAGTTCTAACAGCATTGTAGGCCAAGGACACAATAACACATGTATGAAAACAAACCCAGAGTCTCTTTAAACTCCCACAGATACAATCATTTTGACTGACTTCCTTTAGCAGTTCTACTACTAGAGCTATTTTAGGAGTTACTGGAAAACTGAGTGTACTTAAGGTCAAGTACATAACAATTGTTCATTATCTGACGGCTGATCACAAGTTAATAACACTAACAGGGCGTTGCTGCTACATTTATTGTTGATTTCCATGAATTAAACGTAGCTTAAAGGAGGGGTAGGTAAGTTTGAGAAACCGGCTCGAGATACACTTTTTGTTATATTCCATGGAATGCTCTTAATATCCTGATAGCAATGAATATTCTAAGTGCTTTGAAAAAAAATCCATAAAAAAATGTCATCTGTGGAAGCCGTAATACTGTAAAAACTACGACCAGTCTGTCAGCCTTCAATCTCGTGCACACACACACACACACACACACTCGTGCAGTCATTACGTGTGCCGCCGTCATTGGGCGTGTTTCCCGTCTCCTGCTCAGTCGCCAGCAGCAGCCGCTCCAGTGTTGCCAACTTGGCGACTTTGTCGTTAAATTCGGCGGCTTTCCAAACCCTCCGGCTACTTATTTTTGTCAAAAGCGACTAACCACTAATCTAACGACTTGTAATGGTGTTATTAGGGACTTTTCTGGTGTTTGGAGACTCACGTATTGTTCTGCAGTTAACGAGCTGCCGTGAGCCCCTCAGCCCTCCCATAGTACTCACAGGCGCGCAGACTCACAGTTGCCTCCCGCAGCAGCTCTGCAGTCAGAGCAGAGAGGAGACAGCCACACTCTCCCGAGCCGAGTTATACATTTATTTTATGTTATACATTTGTTTTACATTCATTATCATGATCTTAGGTGTTGTTTTCTTACATCTGATTGAGCAATGTAAGTCTTCACTGAGTTCATGTGCGCGTTCACGTGTGTTGGAGGAGGTGCTCTGTAGGAAGTCTTAAGGAAGGGGCGGATTCTTTTCGGTTGTGTACTTTGGAATTTTTGTGCATTGAGGCGGTTTCTCAAACTTACCTACTGCTCCTTTAAGCAAGGAGAATCAAAAAGAAAATAAGCATAGTAAACCCAACATCAAGCTATTTGTGTCAACACTTGAGCTCTGTACAGAATGTTTGATTAAGATAATTTATTAAAGACACCCTGTTTGCTTCTGGGGGTTTCCCCTTTCCTGTAGTGTGTTACTTATAGGTTTGTGTGCATGTAAATAGTCTGCAAAGGCTCAAATCTGCCTGAAACGCCTCCATTGGACTCCTTTGTTTACTTCCGTAACATAGTGACATCACTATGCAACACTTGTGCTTCCATTGGTTAGCTCTTCATCACATTATACTGATAGGCTAAGGGGCGGGACATCCCTAAGCTCACAACAGAGCCAGACAGCTAACCAATCAGAGCAGACTGGGCTCTGGTTTCAGACAGAGGGTGAAAAGAGGTGCTGCAGCACAGGCAGTATGAGAAAAATAAAGAGCTTTTTGAACATTAAAGCATGGAGACATGTCACAGTAGAGGGACAAAATACTAATATGAAACTGAAAATGAAAATAATAGGGCCCCTTTAACATGGACTCTTATTCCCTAGCTCATATTGAATTCTACATCAGAAAAATATTACAGCCTTAAACAATATGTAAGGCCTCACTTTATTTGAAAAGTCACATGATGATGCTGACTGTTAAAATAAATAAATTAGTCACTATCAAATAAACAGCTTATGAAAAAATGGTGTTGTGTTTTATAGGAGTTGCCATACATTTGATAGCTTGCTAGCTACATGCTTTGGTTTATTACAGCTGTTGTCAACTGGCTGATTCAGTGTTAGCTCTGCAGCATTTTGTTTCCCATAGAAGCAACTCTGTAAAGAACATAATGACAGATACTTGTTTTCTATTGTTGCCTTGTTCGATTTCAGTCTACAGCTGGCAATTACATTTTACAGCTGACAAACTGATCCAACAACGTCATTGTGCTACTTTCTCCAGTAAATTATGTTGCTTTCCAGACATTCACAGAGCTCACTGACTTTCAAAACATGAACATTCCTATAACAGGCTGTTGCAAGCAGGGATGCGAAAAGCCCATCTATGAGCCAACAAAGAATGTGCCTGTTATTGTCAAATGTTATTTCTTCATGTTCAAATATTCAGTGTTTGGCTCAACTTGGAAAATGATGTGGTTTATATTACTGTCATATTACTCATGGCATTTCACAAGAAGCAACAAGGTTACATTGACATCCCCCATCCTGAAGTAGTTAGATGCAGTGGAAAAACTGCTTCCCACAAGCTCAGGCAGCAGAACCCCAGCAAAGTCAGACGCCTGCTGATTAAAGTGAAAATGTCCGCAGCGAAAGCCAAGCTGCTCTGATTCGACCCCACAGGCACAACCAACCACAAACATTCACATCTGTGGCGGCTGAGCCACTGCAGACTCAGCATGCCTCACATCACTAGCCAAAAACCAACAGGATAGACTATGTGCCCAATCAAACAGTGAAGTGGAAAGAATGTGCCTACAAAGACAGGAAGGAGTTCACAGTGTTTCAGTCCTGACACTGCTGGCTGTTGTGAAGCTGATTAGCTGATTTCTCAAGCTAAGAAAAGTAGCCTTTCCTAAAGTAATTAAAACAAAGATTATTTAAAGCTGACACTGTCCATGAGACATTCCTGAAGCCTCGTCCTCACCTGGTGTTGTTGCTCTGCTGAGCCCGGGTCCATCCTAAACTCAGAGACAGGAACAGGCAGAGACCCCAGATGCAGTCCACATTCATCATGATGCAGCGTTCACAAAAAGCCAAGCAGACTGTTGCACAAATAAGGGGATGGTAGCAGGAGGCAAGAGGAGTCAGATAAGGGGGGGGGGGGGGGGGCCTTGCTTGCTCGGGATAGGCGGAGACCGGAGAGTATGAAGGAGGGGGGGAGAGAGTTCTAGAATGGATGAAGAAATGGACAGAGATGCTGAGCGGACAACAGCAGCGACAGAGGCATAAGGGGAGGGGGGAGAAAAGGCTATAGTTAAAGCCAGATGTTTCACCATAATAATCCTGGCTTCAATATAGCAGAGAGGACAGGAGATGCACGGGGGGTTGGGGGGGGGGGGGGGTCAAGAAGTTGTGGCTGAGGGTTTTTTCGGACATTGAGAAACTTTGTTACTTTTTACAACAGGTTTCCGGTTATCTACGTGGTTGAAACTTCAGCTACAGAGGCTTTACGTCTGGTTTGGATAGCTACTCGCTCAGCCGTTAACGTCCATACTGAGTCCCTGCCTGATCATTATGCGGAGTGCACAGGTGGGTGCACAGCCCGAGGCTATAGGCTGTATTGCTCAACCATTAAACCATACATCTTTACATTCCACAACAACTCCCCAGGCATTAACCTCGTGTTCCATGCACTGGTACATTTTGAGATTTTTTTGGACCATTTTGCTTCCATAACATTTCTTCTTTCAGAAATAGGAAGCCTCCACAGTAGAGATTTAGATGTGATATTTTACTTCACTATTTTAGTAGTCTTCAGATTTTTCCTAAATTCACCAAAAGTTAGCATTAGATAAAAGTGGTAGTTGGTCTAGCTAGGTCAGGTGAATTGGGTTCTTGCTCATTGTGTTGACATAACATTTTTCAAAATGACTTTTTGCTCATTCTCTGGCATTATCCATCTGATAGATATGTTCTGATAATATAATGCAAATTAACACATACTTAATACTTGAGATTACTTAAGATAATGCTTTATTTGCACATTTAAACATCATACTTTAGAAAATGCAATAAAATAAAGATAGCCTTATTGGAAGTAAGCAACTGGGGAAGCTCCATGAAGTTATCTAATAGTTCAAAATGTCATCCTATTAAACTGAAGTTTCTCCCATTTACAAAACAGAATTGTTTCTTGATAGAATGAGCCATAAATGATCATTCAAAATAAGCTCCAATATGACCTAGACAAAGAAGTATTGTTAAAATTAATGATCTCTGTCCTATTGCTGTATTTCCCTCAGCCCCACTGGCTCCTTTGGCTCCAACACATCTGAGTCAGAGTGTCTATTTGCTCTCGCAATACGAGGGAAGAAAAACAGTATGGGGGTGGGGGGGGGGGAGGTGTTCTTTCACTGTTAAGATTCACTAGAAAGCAAACCCTGTGGCCTACATTACTGAGGCCTGGGGGGGGGGTGCTGTTTCAATTGGCAGAACTGCAACATTATGATCAAAGACTGGAGCAGGCATGATGGACAGCTAGTACAAGTTAGAAACAGAGAGGTTGTGTCTCCAGATTCACGTAAAACATATGACTTAAAAAGTCACTGAAGTGTTCACGGCGAAGAAATGAGCATTCCCTACTCATGCTGTGTTGTGTTTGTGTTAACTCAAAGTCTTGATAAGAGGCAGCAGAAGCAGGAATGCAATGACGTGCCGAGTCTGCTGGGGGGGGTCAGCGTCTGTGAGTGCAGCCACAGCCATTATGAGTGGGAGTAATAGTGACCTTTACTCTGAGCAGAAATTCAAGCAAAGGGTGTACGTTTCTGCAATAACTCCTTAGGAACCCTTGGAGTTGAATGTGCATTCCTTTTGGAGAAGTCAAAGGGAATAGCAGTGCAGGGGAGAAGCTAATGGTTAAGGGGGGAGGGGGGGGGGGTCGAGGAATTGAGAAACATGGAAAACAAACTTTAAATGAACCAGAGTTTTTTTCACATGCACCCTGGAGTAAGGTCATGTTCAGGCCTCCCTGAGCCAACTGATGGTGTGTTATTACTCCACACCTTCTCTGTGCAAATGAGTCTTAAATTACTTAAATCACTGCTCAATGTGGCGCTGCTTTGAAGAGCTGGAAAAGCGATTAACGTACGGTGCAGTTGTGTGAGTCCATTTGGAAAGGTGACAGACCGAAACTAATGATTTCCTATCAATCGTATCCATCTGTTCTCTGTAATTGTGGTTCCTCTCAAGTTCACTATCCGGCGTTTATAAAAAAATCTGCCTATAAATCAGGAAGGCAGGGCAATGTACTCGGCCAAATGTTCAAGTGACCTCAGCCATAAATAGGAACGCATGCAAAGAGATGAAGACTTCAGAGAAATGATGATAATCTAAGACCTCCTACAAGAGCATTACAGATGGAGCCAGGCACCGCAGCACTCCAAACATTTGTCATCATCACTATCATCTGAGTTATCTCAAAGAGAGGAAGGCATTAAAGCATTACTGTCCACTCCATGAGAACCGACAACCCTGTTCTGTCAGTTTGGACAATGTGCTAAAGGAGTCATAGCACCTCATTTGGCATTAGCAGGGTATTGAATTGATATCTTATTAAAAACGTGGTAGATACACGTGTTTAAGCGTACAGCAGCACACTTAAAGCTGTCAGCCTTCCCTTACTTTTCATGGAAAGCGCTCAGGAGACACATGCAAGTAATTGCAAAGATGTTAATGACAATAGCACAGCTTGGAAAGTAAATTCCTTACACAGTGGAAACAGAAATACCCAATATGCTGCTCTGTATTTAAATGATTAAAAGCACAGCAGAATCTTCAGTCTTCCTCACAGTCGTGCATGACCAGGAGGATAGTCTTTCCCTCTATTGAAAACATTCACAGTGTGTGTGGGTCCACAATATGTGCATGGTGACACCTGGTGATGACATTTTGAAATTACAGGTACGTTCATTGGACTTCAAAGTGTCAAGTTAACATGTATTTTCATTATTCTCCATGGACTAACCCTTTTCCTCATTCACAATTAGTTCTGACGTTATTTTACTAAAACTAATGTGACATAAACAGACCAGACACTATGAGACATACTACAGAAATATCCAATAACTTCCTTCTCATAGAGTTAAGTGTTACCAACATTAGTTCACATATGAATGGTCTCCTACTGGTTATAATATAATATCATCTTCTTCAATCCATATTGATGGTTTAGTTTTGTGCTGGAAAGTACAGCACGAAACTTATAGACCAGGGGTGTCAAACTCAATTTCATCGCGGGCCATTATGGTTGCACTCAAAGGGGCCGGTTGTAACTTTAAGACTACATAAATATACATATATAAATATATAATATATTTTATTACATTATTGCCTCTGCATTGAATTATTATGGGATAGGGTAATAACTTCATAATTAACTACGTCTGAAAGCAGAAGTCTAGGGCAAATAATTGCAAGACTCTTCAGTGCGCATGTCACAAAACTTTATGCATTGTGGGACATGTAGTTTATGGGCAAGGTGCTTCTGTAAAGCGGCATGTAACCGTATAATAAACATATTATATTCTTTGCAAGCTCTCTCACATAAAATGAGGCCCGCGGGCCAAATCCGGGCCCTGTTATAGAGCATTAGATATGGACCATAGACTGTATTTATAAAGGATATAGACCATAACTTAGCTGCTTAGAATAATTATATATATATTGAATTTTAATCATCCTTAACAGTTCACATGAATGTGTGCTTTTTTGAACTGGTGAACTTTTCAAAGAACAGAATGCAAATGTGCTCATTTTCAGGTGTATATTTCTATATTGGGTTTCTACTTAAACATGTTTAGATGCTTCAATGTTCTACAGACACTTTATTTCTCTCATTCATTCAGCCTTTTTCTGCAACGCTCTGTTTTGGCGCCTGTCTCTTTAAGAACCCCTCCAAAAAGGCCCAGGCTGCTCTGATTGGTCAGCCGTTTAGGGACACTGCATTTGCTCTCTGAATATTTGTAATAACTTTGCTCATTTTGAATGCTGTAAGGGCACTCTAGTTTGCTTTCTCTCTTCTTGAATACAGGAAGTGTTCCAATCGTCTATGGATTAGCTTTTCCGATACTTTCACACGATTGATATAGCACCTAGACTTGATTCATGAAGTAAAAAACAAGGGTCAAATGGGAAATCTAACATTGCATAAACAGGACCTTTATATTCTGGCATCTAAAACGTTTCACAATAAATTGTTATTTTGCATATTATGAACCATAGAAACTTCGTTGGCAACACATTTATTGTATGCAGACCAATACTGAACAAATGACCGACTCAACGCATGGAGAAATTCAGCCTTTATTGATTGTAAAAGATGCTTCAAAACCAATTGTATTTTTTGTCAAAATTAAAAAAATAAAAACGTTATAAATCACAGTTGCTTTCAATGGTCCTTCGTTTGAACTTTGTAATGTGTTCGCAGTCAGATGGACAACACAGCAGTGGCCTACAGAACTGACAGGCAAATGTTACGATCACTGGCTGTCAATTCATAGGTCATCCCCTTGTGTCCCATTGCTCTTCATCTACTTTGAAATAAAAAGGACTACCTCTGGAGTCCTTCAGGCGTTGTGTTCTTTCGGTGGCTCTCTGCAGGTAACAGCACCTCCACTGGAACACTCACAGCTTCCACATGGAGTTGCTGTTACATCCAGCGAGCACCAGGAGACTGACAGCAAACTGCAGCTTCCCCAAACATGTGGACCAACCGTTGATGAGACCACACTTCCAGTATCTTCAGCCGGGGTTGGGTGCTAGTGCGGAAGTACCTGAGAAAGGAGAAAGAGGAGAAAGAGGAGCAAGAGACCGGTTAACTAAAGATTTTGACTTGGAGGCAGTTGCTTATGAGTCCCCATTTGGAAGTGACTTTGACCCAGCAATTTCCTCCTCCCAGTTTTTATTGCCTCAGGTAGACGGCATCATTGCTCACACTCTTCCAGCAGCACGGCCAAAGGGCCAAGGCCTGTATAGATAACACAGATTTTATGGTTGCTGTCAACATGAGGGCGCCTTTCAATATGTGAGTATATGGGTGTGACTGACCTATGTACCGGCAGGCCTGCCATTTCCTGCTTACACTGACATTTGTCCTCATAATTACTTTAAGATTAGCTTCATAGTTTGTCAATATTCTATCAGTTGATATTTTTCAAATCATGTAGTTCTTTTTTTTAGCTGCCTTGTTCAGCGCATACAAGTAATATCCCTGTAGACTTTGCCTCGCAGTAAAAAAGACAAAACACAGTACAATAAAATGATTGAATGATAAGCAACTCTGTTAGATCATCTATGTTTGGACTTGGTTGCTTTTTATTCTGTTGAATGGACCAATCAGATTGCATGTATTGCCTCTTCGAAGAAAATAAACTTAATTGGAATTTTTGAAGCTGTTTCTTTCAATAACAGCGCAGAATCAGGTATGCATTTTTTACATATATGTAAAAAAACTCTCTAGTCAAGGTCTTCAGCATATTCAACTAAGACAGACTTTGTCTCACAATACATAATGTTTATTAAAGTTAGAGCATTTTCAATGGTTTCTATGTTTTTTGTAGCTTTACCGCCTGCTTTTGTGAGTATTCTCTCCATAAAAAAGAATTGGAGTTGTCCTTGTGTTTTGCTTTAAATCCTGTACATTTTAAATCGTTTTTGGTTGTGGCCGTACTCACCTTTAGATGCATGGCCCGGTGGCTTCTACAGGACGAGGCCAAAGGTTTGCAGAGCAGCAGCAAGGCGCTGTGACAAAGGGAGCCGAGTAAGGAGAGGAAATATAGAAAAGAAGAAGCATAGCGGACAAGAAAAAGCAAATGAAGAGACAGAAAACTGACGGGGAAGCTGAAGAGGCGCTTTTCCGTCTAAATGTCAGCGAGGAAGGCGAAGGCAATGGCAGCGAGGCAGAGCAGCCAGTTTAAGGGATCAGGGCTTGGGTGGAAGGTTAATTATTACACTTGCAGTCAATATTTAACTGGCCCAGCGCCCTGCCCTCAGTCCAACATCCTGATTCCACACCGAGAGGGTAGGGCCCGCGTCAAGCACATCTCTTTTGTCCCCTGCTCAAAATATGTATTCAACACCTCACATGGCCTGCAGGAAACATGCAGTGTGGTCTAAATGAAAAAATGTTTTAAAAAGTTAAACTCAGCTTCCATGTCATAGTTCTTAAGACTTTTCATATTATTTAGATGTATTTTGTAAATAGAAACTTACTCTAAGAATCATACTTGTCCAGGAAATCAGAGTTAACACTTCCTTTGCTTGTCCAATCTACATTTACTGCTTTGTTTCTTACAACTACACACATTTACTGGAAATAACTCAATCGCACAGGTACAAGTAAAAGCTGTGGACGGTCAGTCACGTAAAAATAACAGAACAATTCAAAAGTGATGTGTTTAAGATCGGGAGAGAGCATGAGGGTGCATAGTACTTAGTAATGCTTATTAAGGATATCACAAATACTTTACATTTCATTTAGCTGACCCCAAAGCAACTTACAATAAGTGCAGTCGATCAAAAGGATACAAGTCCCAAACACTGAGAATCCTGCAAGTACATTAGTTTCAAATAAGCCAAACAATTTACAATGAAACATATTTTATTTATGTATTTTAGTTGCCTAGATGCAGTGGAAACAGGTGGGGTTTTTAGACTGTGAGATGTATATACTTGTCCCTATATTAATAAGGAACTCAAAAAAATCAGAGTAGGTATTCTGAGAAGGGAAAAGATAACTTGTAAATGAAGTCATGGTAGGTGACCCTGAATAATAATCCTTAACTTTAGGGCACTGTAAAGTAACATGTGACATAAACCCCTGGTGATAAACTGTTTTACAATGACATTAACACTTAGAGTTTGCAGTGGTGTGAAGGATATTTCACCCTGTGGGTTTAAATTGGTTTTTCATGTAGCCTGGATTTCTGTCTCTGACTCATCTCAGCCTTGGAAAATATTATAATATGTTTAATATCTTATCTGGAGGAGTGCCTGGAAAATAAAAGAGATGTTATCTGGTTATAAAAGTTGTATTGACAGATTCATAATGAAACAGAAAACAGATTGAACTGTTGTTCTAATGTTCCTGTTTTAAAGTCCTGACTCCTGACTATGCAACTACATCACAAACTCCATAAAAGTAGATACAATAGATATTACAAATAGTGAAATGTCCATGTTTCCTTCTAAGTTTTAGCATTTCTTACATATGCCCCCTCTTGTATTCATATACTTGGGCTATCTTATCTCAACAAGTTCAAGGGGGTTGGTATGGAGTGCAGAGTCCAGTGTCTCTGAGAGAGGATATGTGCACAGCATTAATCTGCCGCTCAGATAAAGTCCCTTTGTTGCTCCTTTGAATCCACGGTGCCTAAGGTCACAATCATTTCTGCTGCAATTTAGATCAGATAACAACATCAATCTGCTGAGCATGAAATTATCTCGTGGACAAGGTCACATGCAGTGCTCAAATCTCATTGCACGATGTTCTAATTTCAGAAGTAATCGAGCGTATGGTTGATGTTTTTGTGCCTGTTGGGTTTTCTGAGCTCAATTTAACATTAAAACAATCTCTGTCTGCTGTTTCCCCTTTCTTTAATTTGGTTTGTCTGGTTATGTTTAATTGTGAATACATCTGTGCAGAGTTTTGACGCTGCAAGGCTTTTTCATCCTTTATTGCCATTTGTATATCTGTTCCTCCTGTGTGGGAGTTTTCAAAGATATGATAAAAGACCAGAGGTGGGAAAAGTACTCAGATCTTGAACTTAAGTAGTGTAGAAATACTCTGTTACAAGTTAAATTCCTCCATTCAAAATGTTACTCAAGTAAACATACGGCATCAAAATATACCTAAAGTACCAAAAGTAGTCATTGTGCAGATAGATCCATTACAGAATAATATATATTATATGTGTTGATTATAATTATTGATGCATTAAAGTGTTCTCAAAGCTGGTAAAGGTGGAGCTAGTTTGAATGAGTTTGTATACTGCAGGGTAGCTTGTGAATTTACTCCAGGTGGAACTAAAGTCTGATTTAAGACTTGATTATATTTCACGTCATTAATCCAAATCTGCAAAGTAACTATAGATATTAAATAATTGTAGTGGACTAGAAGTACAAAGTAGCATAAAATGGAAATGTGCCCCTGTGGGTCCATCAGTAGAGAGGGTGTGGCTGTCCCGTCTGTACTGCATTGGATCCAGTGATTGCCTTGATTGCGGTAATTCAGGGCACCTGGGTCTGGTGTCCTGGAGCTATTTAAAGCCTCTATGCTCCTCTTGGTGGTCTCGCTGCTTTCTCCTGCAGGCACCCGGCTCTGATGAGTATATACCCTGTGTTGATGTGACTTGTTTGTGCAAATAAACACTTATTCTTACCAGTTAATGTGTTGTGTCCCCTTTTTGTTGTGGCCTTCTGAGCCAGGTCGCAACAAATGGGGGCTCGTCCTACGGGTTAGTTCTAGAAAGTTTGTGTAGTGCTCAGAGCATGGCTTCAGTTGAGCAGCTAATTAGTTGATGTGGTCCAGCTGTGTGCTGGCTTGGGTGCTGCTATTTGGGGGACACATCATGTTGTTTGGGTTTCAGGAAGCTTTAGTGTTTGAGATGTCGGCAGGTTGTGTGTGCCAATCAGAGGGTAAGATGTTGCTGCTTGTTACGCTTTTGTAAAGAATTTTCCCC
>CALSBZ010046871.1:2287203-2394331 GCA_943591055.1 Gobionotothen gibberifrons | reverse complement strand
GCCAGTGTCACGTGTGAACATTCCACGACAGGATGATGTGGAAAAATGGCCTTACTTGAGTAACATAAAGCTGCACGACTTGAATGCAGATGTGGATTTGCTCATCGGAACTGATGCAGCAAAAGTGATGGAACCATGGGAGCTGATCAACAGCCAAGATGAAGGCCCATACGCATTCAGAACAAGAGTCGGCTGGGTCATTAATGGACCACTTAGGAGTGGAAGTAACGGCAGAGTTTAGACTGGCTGCTCTGTTGTCACAACAAACCGCATATCTGTGGAACATCTGGAAGAGATGCTCATTAAGCAATACAACCATGATTTTAATGAAAAAACATCAGAGGGGCAATTGGAAATGTCAAGAGAGGACATTAAATTCATGAATATAATGAGAAGTACTACAGAACTGAAAAATGGACATTATTACATTGACTTACCTTTCAGAGAAGAGGAACCGGTCTTGCCAAATAACCGCTGTGTTGCAGAGCAGCGACTTCAAGGCCTGAAGAGGAAATTTAAAAAGAACATACAGTTTAAAGAGGAGTACACCTCATTCCTCAATGATATGCTGGTTCAAGGTTATGCTGAAGTTGTACCCATTGAACAGCTGGAACAAGATGAGGGAAAAGTGTGGTACATTCCCCACCATGGAGTACATCACCCCACCAAAGGAAAGCTGAGGGTTGTATATGACTGTGGAGCCTCATCCAAAGGAACATCTCTGAACTGTCAGCTCTCGCAGGGCCCCGATCTCACCAACACTCTTATGGGGGTCCTCATTCGCTTCAGAAAAGAGCCTGTCGCAGTCATGGCTGACATCCAGGCCATGTTTCATCAGGTGCGGGTGCCTGATAAACATGTGAACTTTCTTCGCTTTCTTTGGTGGCCTCAGGGCAACACTGACCAGGAACCAGCAGAATATCGAATGAGGGTACACTTGTTTGGAGCTGTTTCGTCCTCCAGCTGCGCCAATTACGCCTTGAGGCGAACTGCAGAGGACAATGCAGCTCATTTCCCTCCTGAAGTGATCAAAACAGTCAATCACAACTTTTATGTAGACTACTGCCTGAAGTATACAGCCTCGGAGGGAGATGCAATTAAGCTTGTAAAGGATTTGACTCTGCTCTGTAGTCAGGGAGGATTCAACCTCCAAAAATGGGTGACAACCAGCCGTTGTGTCTTGACGTCAATCCCAGGTGACATCAGAGCAACAGAGATGAAAGAGCTGGATTTGGACACAGATCACCTGCCTATGGAAAGAGCACTTGGACTGCAATGGTGCGTGGAGTCCGACCAGTTCAGCTTTAGGACTTCATTACAGCCACGCCCACAGACCAGGAGAGGTATCTTGTCGGTGGTCAGCTCTCTGTATGACCCTATAGGATTTTTGGCTCCTTTTACAATGCCAGCCAAGTTACTGTTGCAGGAGCTTTGCCGGCAAAACCTGAAGTGGGATGAACACATTTCCCCCTCCTTCTCCAAACAGTGGTCTGATTGGCTGAGCGACCTCCAAAGGATGAGTGTATTCAAGGTGGAACGCTGTATCAAAACCCTGAACTTTAAAACATCTGTGAAAGCACAAATTCATAATTTTTCTGATGCCAGTGAAGCAGGTTATGGTACAGTGTCGTACCTGAGACTGGAAGGTGGCAATAAGGTGCATGTTTCATTTCTTGCTGGAAAGGCCAGAGTTGCACCTCTGAAGCACATCACTATTCCTCGTTTGGAGCTCACAGCGGCAGTCCTCGCTGTCAGAATGGATGGAATGCTTCAAAGGGAACTACAATGGCAACTGGAGAAGTCAGTGTTTTGGACCGATAGCACGACTGTCATCAAATACATCTCCAATGAAACCAGACGTTTTCATACGTTTGTTGCCAACCGAGTCACTGTGATCAGAGAAGCTACAGATGTTGACCAGTGGAAGTATGTGGGCTCCAAGGCCAATCCTGCTGACGAAGCCTCACGTGGATTGAGAGCCGAAGAATTTCTCACACATGGAAAATGGATTAAAGGCCCAGAATTCCTGTATTTGCCTGAGAGTGAGTGGCCTACACTGGAAATGGATTCAGTGATTCCCATTGATGACCCGGAGGTCAAAAAAGAAGCAGCAGTGAATGCCATTGTTAAGGATTCAGAAAATCCAACAGACCATCTCATCAACTACTTCTCATCTTGGAAGAAGCTTAAAACGTCTGTTGCCTGGTTCCTTGAACTTAAAAGACTTCTGTTGCTTCTGAGTCAAAAGAAAAAGGAACTTAAAGCTACCGAAGGTGACAAGGATGTAGGAGTTAAAAGTACAGTTGAACAGAAACTTAAGAGGTGGAAAACATTTGACTCCAGAAGATTGTGATGAAGCAGAGAAGGCAATCATTCATTTTGTTCAGAAACACAGGTTCAAAAGTGAAATTGCCTCCCTCAAACATGGCTCAAATATTGTCTCCAAGGACAGTCCACTGTACAAGCTAGACCCCATACTGGAGGATGACATTCTCAGAGTTGGTGGTCGTTTGCACAAGTCTGCATTACCATCAGAAGCATCCTGTTATTCTTTCCAAAGACCTGCATGTCTCCCAGCTCATTTTACGTCATATCCATCAACAACTAGGACACGCTGGGAGGAACCACATGTTGTACAGACTTCGACAGAGGTATTGGATAATTAATGCCAATTCAGCTGCAAGAAAGACCATTACAGAATGCATGGTGTGTAGACGGCACAGAGGAAAACTTGGGGAACAGCAGATGGCAGACCTGCCTGAAGAGAGAGTTGTGCCAGACAAGGCTCCTTTTACTACAGTGGGAGTTGATTCTTTTGGCCCCATAGAAGTGAAAAGAGGAAGAAGCCTTCTAAAAAGGTATGGAGTGATTTTCACTTGTCTGACCAGCCGTGCAGTACACCTGGAGGTGGCACATTCCCTTGATACAGACTCTTGCATTAATGCCTTGAGGAGATTCATTTGCAGAAGAGGCCCTGTGTCAAGTTTAAGATCTGACAACGGCACACATTTTGTTGGAGCAAACAAGGAGTTGAAGCAAAGTCTTGCTGCTTTGAATAATGCAAAGATCCAGGATGCCATAATTCAGGATGGAATTAAGTGGAGCTTTAATACGCCAACAGCCTCACACCAAGGTGGCGTTTGGGAGCGTCTCATTCGATCAGTAAGGAGTATACTGACCTCTGTTCTTGGACAACAGGTTTTGGATGATGAAGGCCTGCAGACACTGCTTTGTGAAGTAGAGGCGATACTAAACGACAGACCCCTCACAAAAGTATCTGATGACCCTAATGACCTCGAGGCCCTCACCCCAAACCATGTTCTTCTGCTGAAGGGAAAACCCATCTTTCCCCCTGGACTCTTTGAAAAGAGTGACCTGTACATCAGAAGGAAATGGAAGCAAGTACAGTATATCGCAGAGTTGTTTTGGAAAAGATGGACATCTGAATACTTACTTGTGATGCAAGAAAGACAGAGATGGGCAGCCCCAAGAAGAAACTTGTAGTGACAATCATGTATTGCGATACAGTTATATGTAAAAGAAAAAGTCTAAATATGATATTTGGCCTCAAATCATCTGAGGCCCCTGATGCTCTACAGCAGGGGTAGGCAAGTAAGTTTGGCCGTGGGCCAATTTTTTTCTGAGCCACAAGATGGCGGGCCATAACATAATCAAAGCCTAATTCAAGGAATTAATTTTTGGTAAGAGGGCGCAGCGCCCCTGTTCCCCGGTTCAGAAAAAACTCTGATATCGCTGATGACCCTCCCCATCAACACTCTGATGCGCAATCAGATCCGCTGATTGGTTCACTAGGCGCCCAATCCAGAGCCTCTGGCTAGACCCGCCCAAAGGGAGGCTCGTCCTCTCTAGCCCCATTTCAGTCCCATGTTAAAAGCCAGGGCTATTATCTGTATTTTAACAGACTTATCTTTTAAATTGAGGTGTATTTATTGTTCTCTTCAAAGTTTATTTTTCTCTGAAATTTTAGGGAGGATGGTCCTCCCTTTCCTCAATGGACGAGCCTCCACTGAGTAAAGTAGAGTTATTAACTAGGTAGCAGTGTTATTTAACATACTTTTATTCTGATAAGTATTGTCAAGTTCTCTGGGTTTTTGGCATTTCTTTGAGTGTTTGCCCACATTTGAGAGGCTTGAGGGGCAACAGAGGACGCATGGACAACTCGAATCCTTTTTCCTTTTTTTTATTTCAACTTTTCAAGGACACATTAGGATTCTTTCAGGTTGAAAACCTTTAAAAAATTAAAAATTAATTAATTACAGCATGTTTTGCTTTGCAATTTATTTAATATATTATAACCTAAATTAATCAGTAACCAAGTATTTTACTCAAACTCAATGTATTTAATAGTTAAATAAGTACTTTAATTGACCTGGTTCCCCACAACCACACATTTGCCTTGAAATGACCCGCTCTATCGAAATCAGTCGGAAGTCGCAACAGCTCATTTCAAAATAAACGTGGATTTGCGTAAAAAAATGTTTTTCGGGGTTCGGGTGTTTTGTTTGATTTTAACTAAACAAAGTCTTGGATTTCAGAACATGAAACTTATATTTCCAAAATCACACGATAAATACATGTTTGAAGCTTGTAAAGGGAAGATGACAGCTCTCCCTCGCGCTCTGCTCTTCCGCAGCGCTGCCCCCCTCCCTCCGCTGACATTATGAATGTAGGCATATAGTAATCATAGATAACACGGCAGGGTCCGTTAAAGTTTGTTTTCATCTGATTTCAATAAAACAAAGGCTTGGCTTTCAGAATATTAAACTTGTTTCGGCAAATTCAGATGATAAATACAACTTTGAAGCATGTAACGGCATAATTACAAGCGGAGAACGGAGTAACTTGACGTCACAGCAGGCATAACAGCCAGTGTTTCTTGTGAGTGTTTTCCCCGGGAAACAAACATAATACACACAAACGCAAAAATACACAAACACACACACATACACATACACACACTCGCAAGCTTCCCCCAGACCAGTAATCCAAAGCAGTAATGTCACTCTCCAAAGGTCTAAAGAGGAAAGTTGACGGTGAAAACAGGGCATTTAAAGAGGACTGGACAGCGAACTATGCGTTCATCCTACCTGGTTTCATCAATGCAAAGCCATTGTGTCTTATCTGCAATGAAGTTGTGGCTGCTTGCAAAGAATACAATATTAAGCGGCACCACGAGACGAAGCATGACACCTTCAAAGTGGCCTTTCCACCCAAGACAGAGGCACGAAAGCGCAAGATTGAAGCACTGACAGGTTATGCGCACAGCAGCAGGATCCTGGTGCGAGGCCTCACAGCCCAACAGAAAGTGACAACTGCGTCCCTAAAGGCGTCGTGGGTGCTCGCAAAGCACAACCGGCCATTCACTGACACAGAGGTTTTCAAGGAGGTGATGGTGACCGTTTTGGAGGAACTGGCCACCGACAAGTCCATGGTGTCATTGCGTCAGTGAAACAGGTGTCCCTCTCTGCGAGGTCCGCTATACGCCGCATAGAAGCACTGTCGGACGCTGTGCAGCGGGTAATTATCAAGGGTCTCAATCAAGCCAATTACTTTTCCTTAGCCATTGACGAGAGCACTGTCAGTACAGATGTAGCCCAGTTGTGCGTCTATGTTAGATATGTTGATGGATGCCTGTGTCATTCACTCTCAACATGGATAAAGTACAATAAGCATTCTTCAGGTGTAGGTAGATTCTCTATTCGGACATTATAGCCTATGTGTGTGACTGTCGGTCCGATGTTGTAAAAAATAAATAAAAAATGGCCCGCGGGCCGCCTGTTGCCGACCCATGCTCTACAGCATGTAGTTCTTCCTCAGGTCTAACTAGGTCACTGTCATGTCCAATGGGCGCTGATTCAGTAAGATTACACTGCTGCTACCCTGTATCTGCTTCCTTGGATTTCTAAATCTTTAATTTACCTAGATAAATAAATGTTTCAAAAATAATGATTATCTAACTGATGATAGTGTAATTGATTGAGGGATTAGGGTCCATGATTCATCAAATATTCAAAGTATATTATAATTGTCTGTGTTCGGTTAGTCACTGCAGCAGATTCTAAATATTAAGATGTAAAAAGTACTATCAAACTGAGTTTTAGTTTGAGTAATTAGTCTTCTACTATGCAGGAGAGCATATGTAATAGAATCTGTCTGCAAACACAAGAAAGCACAATGTGTGTGTACTTAATATACTAAACTAATAATATATAACCTAACCTTCTGAAAAAAAAAACGAAGCTGTAGAATTTACAAATGCGTTTGGAGAACTGCACTGCCCCCTGTCTTAAAACCATGGTACTGCAGATGTTAAACAGATTATTCTCCTCTCCAGAGAACAAACGATTTATTAGATTATTTCCATTTTATGCTACTTTGTACTTCTACTCCACTACAATTCAGATTTAAATTGTGTACTTTTATTACATTTACGAATTACCTTTAGTTAATATGTAGATTAATGAAAAACATAATTAACACTTAAATCAGATTTTAGTTACACCTGGTGTAAATTCACAACCTACCCTGCCGTATACAAAGTCATTCAAACTAGCTGCACCTTTACCAGCTTTGATAAGACTTTAATGATCAATAATTATCAAAACATATAATATATATTATTCTGAATGGACCAATCGGCATAATGAGTATTTTTACTTTTGGTACTTTAAATATAATTTGATGCCAATACTTTCGTAGCACTTGATTGCAGGACTTTTACTTGTAACAGAGTATTCACACTGGTACTTCTACTTAAGTACAATATCTGAGTACTCCTCCCACCTCTGGTCTTGTTTGTCATTTTTTAATAATCAACCTTTTTATCCTCATGCTTTAGAATGAATATCCTACTTATAAACCCCAAATGTTTTATTACACAAATTATAAAACCAAACGGAAGCATTGAACCAATGAAACAATCAATGTTGGGCAACACTTTTAAAAGAAAGTTCTTCTCTCAAAGTATCGGAACCTAACCTTACCATAGTGCACATTGAGATCATCATAATATAAATGCAGTGTTTCCATTAAAGATTTGGGTTTATTTAATGTCATAAAGATTTCCAATTAAAATGTGCAGCAAGAAATAGCAATGTAAAACCAAACAATGTAGGGGACAAACAAATATAAATACATTATTTGATGAGGAAATATTAAACACTGGTACACATTCAGAGAATAATAAACTGTTTATTCTTTAAAAACAGAATGTGGAAGCTATTCAGTATTTTTCACATTTATTTAATGTATTTGTTATTTTTTGTTTTGTAGAATTAATTAATTTACAGCCATATTATTTAAGTTAAATTGTGTTCCAGCTAAAATGCAACACCTTTTGCTGTATTGTTCTTGCCAAGGTGAAGCCAATAAATACCACGAAAACGTCGATGCCTTGTCTGGACAATGGACTCATTACCAACTCATGATCTGCGTAAGATCCACTATACCTGGTGCCTCAGTGGCCTTTTGAAGTGTTATTGTTGTTGACAAATAGCCACTACACAGAATTTGAAAGTAAGACTTTATTCAGATCTGGTCAGAGTGAAAACATTAAAAGGCTGTTCTATGTTGTGTTAAAATGTGTGGAATAGTAAAACAGCTTGACTGTAGATTGGTGTCCTACTGATCTCTGTGCCACTTAGCGAAGTAAACTAAGTCTTACTATAAAGTGAATATCATCTATCACATTAAACAAAAATATTATGTACAGGCTACTCGATCATCTCATTGTACATTCCAGTAAAAGATGCAATTCTATTCAGTCCTTTTGTTACTCGACAGAAGAAAAGCGACTAAGAATCAACAGCTACTTTCATGTTACAGTACACAGCTAAGGACATAGGGTTTAAGCGCAGACATGTGACGCCTCGGGTAAACTGCCCTGATTACGACTCCTCTCTGATGGGAGTGCATCCAGAGAAGAAGCTGTTCTGAAAGCTGGTCAGGATTCGTTTCTTCTTCTTGAGGAAGCTGGCTGTCGTTCTGTCCTCCGTGTCCTCCTCCATGTCCTCCTCGTCTTCCTCTGGCAGGAGAGGCTTCCTGGCCAGCTTCAGGTCTGCAGTGGTGTGTCCCATGTCCCCGAGTTCTTTTAGCACCTTTAAAGTGATAATAATAGTTCATAAGATAAAACAAATACATAATAATGATACACTTGATTGGTATAGCACCTTCCAAGTGCTTCACAGCAGAGAATTGACACATGTATATCACATTAGTTTCAAATGAAAGACAAGAAAATAGACATAAAATGAGCATAGAATATTAAATGGATTAACATTTAAGATAATATAATAGTGCATTAAAAGAGGATAGTGCAAATTCACATTGTGATTCCAACTGAAAGTAATGGCGGCATTGGGTTGACCAGAGCAGGTGACACGATGTAGGTGCATCAGAGCATTGGGAAAGCGCAGCAGAGAGCAAGTGTTAGCTACCTAAATGCTAAAGTGAACAGATATGTTTTGAGCTTTCAGCGAAAGACTTCCAGCGAGCAGGCTTCCCTGATGTCTACAGGCATTGTGTTTCATAGCTTTGGGGCATAATTGACGAGGGCTGCATCATTAATCTTGTTTTCGTGGCGTTTCTGGGAACCTCTAACAAACCAGCAGCCGATGATCGCAGTGCTCTTGACGAATGAACCTGCAGATTAAAAAAGGCTAAAAGTGAGACCAGAGGGCTTTTTTATAATTCTGTTGTGCCTGAACGCCGTATGCTACTGAAGCAGCTGTTTTAGTAGTGGCCGGTTTAGAGGAGCGAGGAGTAAGCAGGCAATGATGGTACAAAACACGCAGTACATTTGTATAACAGCAAACATCAGAGACCCTTGAGTATGCTTTTATAAAAAAAGGCACATCATTCCATGTATTGCCAAGTCTTCCTATTTGACCAGCTTTACCTTATTAGTGGGCGTACAAGATGGCGGCTTGAAGAATGTGCTGTTGTCCGGGCTGGCGGAAGTGGGATCCTGAAGGGAGTCTTTGTGAACACCGTCTGCCTGACTTCCACTCTAAAATGATAATACCATTTTAGAAAAATGATGATTTCATGAAAACAATCAAAGCCTTTTATTTACAATGAAAGACAACATGTGAGTGAACAGAAGAAACGTGCATGTGGCAAATCAATGCCAAATGACATATTCATCGTTTAAACTAGTATCAGGTTATTATGCTTTATTCAATTTCTTTTAATTGACTCAAATGTAATATTATTATTCTAAATTGGTGATGTAATAAATAATAGTATAATAATCCAGTAATTGTTATTTACATTTTTTGTACTAAATAAAAAAATCTTGAAGAGGATGTTTGGAAGTTTTATTTTCCATCGATGACCCTCAGTTTATCAATCCAGATTGGTTTTACTAAACACAGAGGCGCACATTGATTACAAATAGTACATTTAACAAATATTTACGGATTGTTTCCCCTCTTTCGTAATTTATTTTTGAATATCTTATTAGATCATTTACCTCGGGATCCATATTTCGACACTTCTCACGGACACACTGACAGTTCTCCCCGCAGCTCATCTTCCCTTTACGGCACCTGCATAAGCGGTTACTGCAGCGCCCTTTACACGCACACTAAACAAAGACAAATGGCATTTCCATCACAAGTCACCAATCACACACATACACGTTCATTTCTAGCCTTCCTTTATAGAGAGATATAACAGGATGATGTGTTTAATGAACCTCTCAACTGAACCAAAAGTGGACTCTTCCTCACTACTCTGCTGTTGCATTTGATATCGTGGTTATGGTATGGAGAGTCAGCGTCTATAAACAAATAACCATTTTGAAGATTATCCAAATAGTCTTACCCCCATTGCTTTTGTTTTTTTTGAGGCTCTGCGGGTCCCAGCTTTCACAGGGCGCCAGACATCCTCATCCTGCTCATCCTCATCGTCGGACGTCAGCTCGTCCATGTCGATGTCCTGCTGCACCTTGGCTGTGGTGGTGAAGCGCTTCCCTTTGGGCTGACGGTGGAGGAAAAAGCAAAGAGCAATCAACACACTTGGACCTTCAAATGAAGTTCTCTTTAAAATCATTTATATCTACATCTCATTTTATATCAAGATATTGTTTAAAGAATCATTGACTCTTGATATAAGATTGTATTTGATTTGAAACATTGGTCCAGGCTCAAACATGTTCCCCAGACTTTGGGGGAAATAACCTACATTAGCCTAGGGATGGGGGGTACAGAGCCCTGGTATTAAACGGGCCCCCGGGGCTGAATTATTAAAGACAGTGGTACCGTTAAGCTCCGGCCTTATCGGTCTTTTTATCGGTACTGGAGACATCTCAAATATATGACACATGTATTATTGCTACACAAACATTATATTGCAGTTTTAGTGTCGCCAACTCCGTTTCTAATACGCAAAAAGACTGCAAAATGCATCTATGATTATTTTTTGTATTTTCGATGTTCCCAATCCAGACGAGAGATCTCTCTCCCCCGTCTGTGTGCGAGGGGGCGGGGCAGTTTACACACACGCGGCTGCTGTATGCAGCAACACACACACGGCAGAGATGGCGGAGAGAACGCACTCCGAGGTGTGGTTAAACTTTACCCGTCTCGAGATGGACAATGCTCGTTACCAAAAGTACAATAGGAGTTTAGCATGTAAGGGCGGTAACACGAGCAATTTGTCTAAACATTTAGCAAAAGTGCACCACATCCAGACGGAGAAATGCACCGGGTTCGACTGTCTTTCTAGTAGCTCTGTAGCTCCCCCGTCCACGAGTAACGTTTCCACGTCAGGTGTTATGTATGCTAGCAGCAACACACGGAGTTAACTCAATGATACAAACATGGGTTAATGATTAGAGGTAACTGAGTTATTTATTTTGTTAGAGTTTCAGCTATTCTGTTTACAATTCTGTCGTCAGATTATTTAATACCATGTGTTAAAACATTGTTGTTTCTTTTGATGTGAAATATTATGTATTTAATTGAAATAAAAAGCAATGTTCATTTTGTTCACAATTTATTTAGTTAGTTTACCTTATTTTTTTCTCCAAAAGAACCGATAAGAGTACCGTTAAAGGACCGGATCGATAAAAGTAGTAGTACTGTTAAAACCTTAACGATACCCATCCCTAAAATGACATTCAAAACCAAAGGATGGAAGACTCTCTGCCACGACTTACCTTTGGAGGAACATACTCAAACGAGTCGTCTGCATTGTTGGCCCCGTTGGTGGTCGTAGGCACGAGGACCTTCTTTTGACTGGCCAGGTTGAGCAAAGAGATTTTCTGCAGAAAAATAAAGTTTAGAAATAGAACAGTAAGTTACATTTAAACAAGTCGTCATAATTAAGCCTTAATGGGGACACTATGGGGAAAAACACTTTCACATGAAACAGAAAAAAGTATTTTTCCCCCCAGTTGATTTTAAGCCAACAATCTCATTAGTGTAGCATCCAATAGTACCCTGTATTCTACATTTATATTTTAACTTTACATTAAAATAATAAAATAATGGAAACAGATGGAAGAGGATAATGTTCACATAAATAATACGGTTACCTGTTTACACTGCTCATTCTCCTCCAACAGCGCCTGGTGCTGCTCTCTTAATCCTCGTAGCTTTTCAAGCTCTTCTTCCTAAAATGATGTTACAAATAACAATATGATGAACTTTTCCTCCTAAAAGAAAGGTGAGTTCAAGTATGATCAAACACTCTTCTTTTAGTGGAGACAAACCTGAATTTGGAGGCGCTGGAACAGCTCCTTCTCCTTGGCGCTCTCCTCTTCATCCTTTGTTTCGGCCGACTCTTCACATATGGTTTTGTTCTGTATTTGGTTAAGGAGGTACAGGACCTGTGCAAAGGAAGAGAAACAGATGTATACAACAGATATGTCCAAGTGTCTCTAAGATATATGAACATTGGAGAAGGAGTAAAGCACCTTCTCTTGATGCCTCTGCTCGAGCTCCACCATCTGCACCTGGTGCTCCATGTCCATGGTGGACATGACGCTCCTCTCGTCAGCCATTGCCTTCCTCAGGTCCTGAGCATTCCCCGCCTCCTGTTTTAGCTCGCTCTCCAGCTTGCCACTGCCGCATTTAGCAGAGACCAGCTGAATGAAAAGGGAACAGTTGATGTTTTTCAGAAACACAAACTCAACATATGAATAATATATTACGATGTTGTGATTTGAAATCATCTTTGAGTACTTGCTCACCTCAGACACGAGGAGCTTAAGGGCGCACTTGGCATCCACTATGCTTGAGATGCTGTCGAAGCGCTGCTTCATGCGCCCCTCGCTGTCAGCGACGAGGACTTTCCGCTGAAGGTCGGCAATCTGGGCATTCCTGTGAAGAGAGGAACCACTCTGACCCATCGCTGCAATAAGCTCCATAATCAATTCATTGTTTCTTCTTATTCCTTTTAGGGCTGGTCTTGACTGAAAACATTCTTAGTCAACAAAATAAACGAACCCACTCCTAAGATTTTGCTTTTTTTAAAGAATAATGCTGTGCTAACGTATTTTGAAAAGAAACCTTTAGCATAGCATAAAAAATGACCAATAAAAAAAGTGACTGACAAGTCGGCTAAAAATCTAGTGTGGTTTGAAAAAGTCACAAAATCTGTATAGGACTGACTGGAAATAAAAGCACACACAACTTTTTATTGTGCATCATTTAATGTTGTGTAAATGACAATTGATAGGCAGGTTATTCAAGCTATTGTAAGGCAGAGTAGGATGAATGCTGGTCTTAACATGTGAAATGCAGTGAGTGCAGGTTGTCAGACTCACCTGAGGTTCATCTCCGTCTCCAGGTTCTCCACCTGTTTGGTCAGAGGCGTCTCCAGCGCCCCATGGGTCTCCAGCTCAGAGATGATCAGGGTCCGGCGCTGCATGGAAGGACATCGCAAAACAAGACATTGATTCTTTGTAACATTTACAGTTGACTTTGATATGCAATGGATTCAGTTAAGTAGATTCTTTTGTGGATTCTTTTAATGAGTTTGCAGCCTGTAAAATGAAACACTGGCGTGACGATGTCTCGCAAAAGCCAATCAGCCGTGAGAATCTCAGCCTGTTGTCAATGACGATTTAGAATCAGAAAAACCAAAAAACACCAGCCATTGGCTCGGGGCGACAGCACACAGAGTTCCATATATATCAGTGATGCAAACACAGGTATGGTGAAAAAAGAGAGAACTATTTGAAGCAGAAAAAAAACAGCGTAATATACCATCTGACAAAGGCCTGTGCTATAATGCTTCAATTAACTGGCTATTCTTTATAATATACTCGGATCAATAGGAGACAGAGGTTCCATTCATTTGGCCTTTCTTTCATTCTGTGCAAAGAAAAAGTAACCTCTTAATCCAGATATCTTACCATGACTTGTGTATGCATGCATGTGCAGTGCACGGTTGTGGCATGACCACCCAACAGAAAGATATGGACACAAGATGTGTGCAAATGTATTTAGTATCCTATCCATGTGAACATGATTTAAGTGGGGGGGACCTAACCTCCTCTAGGGGGGTCCGCCCCGGGAAGATTTTTTTTTAAATATTTAAGTTAAAAGCATCAATCTGTTGCACTTTGAGAGCAACATGAGGAGATCTATGGATACATCTTTCAACACCCATTTGAAACAGAACTGTAAACAGATCTTTTCTTTTTGGATATTTTACAAATCACTCCCCTTTTAAACTCTATTCTTGTTATTTTTAACAACTTTGTTGTCACTGTCATATAGTATTTTATACCTGTTTTTAATTTAGTCTGTAATGTCTCATTAATAACTATAATGATCATAACAAGGTGTGCCTTAACCTCACTGAGCTGAGGTTATTTGAGCCTCTCAGGAGAGAGCTCTCTTCCACCTGGTTGTAGAAAAGCTCGTTAAATTCGTTAGCATAGCTAGCTAACCAGATGCTAATAACAACAGATCACCACTGTGCTTACAACTAAAGACAAAGCCACGCAAACACTGCGGTGTGTACGGCTCCTTATGGGTACTGCAATATTTGAAGAGCTGGCGCGGCGTTCCGGTGCTCTCCGTCAGCACTCTAGTCTACACTCCAGACGACTCTAGTGTCTAGTCTACTTTCAGACGACATAACCACGTGAAGACACGTTACGCTCGTGTTGTGTTCAAGGAACCTGTCCTTGGCCAGGAAAAACAGGCACTCGCTTGTTTAATTATTTTGCGATCTAGATGATTTCTTCTTCTTTTTTGAAGTGAGAAGTTGTCTGTCAGTCGGACGGACGGATGGTCGGACGGACTTTAGGCCCCGCCCACTCGATCGGATCGGCCGATACTGAGTCACTTTGGATAAAAGCGTCAGCTAAATGTAATGTGTATTACAACTAAATCATGGCAAAATGTGTTAATGTTGTTGTTGGCATCTACATGGAGATAAGCCCCGCCTCCTCGCTAGCATGATTAGTTTGAGTGAAGCAAGTACAGTAAACACAAACGATGCCGTGGTCTAGCTCATACGAGTAGCGTGGGCTCAGCTATCTGGTAGAGAAATAAAGCTCACCCTGATTTTGGCAGCAGGCCGGTCCCCTGCCTCCATCTGCTGTTTCAGGTGGTTGATCTCCTGGGCCAACCCCTTTCTGTCATCCAGCAGGTCGTTGAGGTGGCGCCGGGCCTCCTCTGTGCTGACCATCACCTCCACTTCATTGAGAAGCCAATTCTGATCACATAAATACGGACAATATTTACAAACACACAACAAACACTTTAGTCCAAAAAATCGGACTTAATGACGCAGAACATCTTTAACATATTTGCAGCTTACTCAATCAATGTGAAATTTCAGGGAGGATCATTTTACAAATATAAAATTGATAACACAAACACATTTTCACTTCTGATAACCTTCTGTTGTGTCCTTTACAAAAGGGAAACACCGGACAATGTGAAGACCTAATTCTCTGTATATTCTTGGGAGTTCAAATGATAAAACAATAAGAATTAAACTCATCTGATACAATTCCAACTAGCCCCAGCGTTGCATACAGTAAGCATTGGTAGTTAGCTTAGCAAGACGATTCTGGTTCACAATAAGAGTAAGGACTATTCATATCTTAAACTGCACTGTAACTTTTTATTCATGCACTTTTTTTTTTTATTCATGTACTTTTTATTCATGTATTTTTTCTTTTAATGTTTCTTTTATTATCTTTTCTTTTTAATGACTGTTTTTAAATGCCTTTGTCTGAATGTCTTTCATTTTTGTAAAGCACCTTGAATTGCCTTGTGGTGAAAGGTGCTATATAAATAAACTTGCCTTGCCTAAGGAAACAATCATCAAAAGGATGCAGAGATATATCGCTCACTCCTAGTAAACATGAATAATGTTTGTTTGCGCTTAGTGGTTGACCAAACACAGGCCTTGGTGAGGAATTCAAACAAATGTCATTACCTTCATTCGTGTAGCAGCTCCTTCTACTCCTCTGTGGCGTTTGTCTGCTACCTCACTTCTCTTGAGCAGGGCATCTTTCAGCCGCTTGTTTGCTGCTGCAGCCTGTAGGAGGAAGACGTATTCATATAAGAAAAGTAGCAGCTACTTCATAGATGTTGATCAAATTCAATCCAGCACACTACTTGAAGATCTTAAATGTATGCCTCACCTCCTCAGTTTTACGACGCAGAACAGTGGCCTGTTTATGAAAATCCCTCTCAAGTTTAAGCAACTCATACTGCCGTTTACGATCCTGGTGAACAGATTCAATCAAATCAACTGTGAGCCAGGCAACATTAACAAATGCGTCAAAGGAAAAACAAGTTAAGCAGCAAAAATAATGAATGAATAAAAGGATGCAGCAAGAACTTGATTTCCACACACCTTCTCCTTTAGCTGCAGCACCTCCTTATCCTTTACGCTCTTCCATTGTCTGAACTTCTCAGAGTCCTCCCTCATCTGCCTCATCAGCTGCGTACGCTGGCTCTTCATCGCCTGTGAGAACACAGCGTTACCGTGTTAGGATCAGTGTTCATTTTGGCAGCTGTTTTTGATTTAGTCTTTAGACAAAAATGGTTATTAGTTTTAGGAAATAATGATATTGCAAGTTAGAAACGTAAGATGCATTTTGACAGACAAGATGGACACTTGGGGGAAAATATGCTGCATTTTGAATGTCCGATAGTCCCCTATTAACACCGTAGTCCCGTCTCGTCAACGAAAACTAAATTTACATTTCGTCATAGTTTTCGTTATCAAGAATCCATTTTTAGCTCGTCATCCTCTCGTCTTAGTCATAGTTGTCGTTGACGAAATAAATTAACACTGGTTAGGATCTGCCTCACATGTATTCAAAGTTGTAGTAAATAACAGCAGTGCTCTTTGCCAATGCGCATGCCGTGTGATAAAGGTCAAAAGAAAATATGGATTGGTGGTTTACAAGGAATTCCACCACCAAGATACCATGGTCTGTGCACTTAAGTGAATGGGACACTATATATGGTCACTACTATTTAGTTAATATCTTATCAAATAGAGTATCAACTTCATTTTAATATTATTAATGAATAGATAAATAGTACATTTTATTCATAATATTATTGAGATGGTGGTGTGACCCAAGAAGGATCTATTTAGTTCTTTGATGGTATTATTAAAAAAGGCAATTTGTTCAGTACAGTAACAAAGACATCCGATAAAAGCAGTATAAGTGCATGTTAATGCTCAACATAATGTACTCATCTATTTTTCTTTTAAAGGAACTAGATGATATAAAAATGCATTTTTTATTACCTGTATCTCATGCATGAGATTGCCGACTTTCTTCACGGAGGTCTCCTTCAGTTTGAGCATTTTGGACTGATCCAGAAGTTTCTTCTTCATGTCCACCAGCTGGTTCTCGAGATCATGCAGTCTCTTCCGGCGCTGCTCGCTGAGCCTGGAAGAAGATGAAGCAGACGGGAAGTTAAAAGTGAAGGCTTATGAGGTTACTTTACAGTTTTAAGAGTTGTATCCAAATAAAGAAGTTACAGGCACAACCAAGATATTGAAGTGTTCATACTTAGCCTGGTTGGTGCCTTTCTTTGCAGACTGCAGTGCAAGAATGAGATCCTCTTTCTCCTTCTGCAGAGAATCCACCGAAGTCTGCAGACTATGAACGTTTTTCTGTAGGAAACAATGCCAAGAAGTTTAAAACTCCAAAAGATATGGCTCGGAATTAATATCACTGCTTTAAATGCACAATGTTCATTTTCTGCAACTCGGCGTCTGTCAATCAAAGCCATAACGATGCATGTGCAAAGAGAAAGATGTTATCCTCGTTTGATGAGGAATCGTACAAGTATAAATACAAATAAAAACAATACATTTAGGATAAACACTGAGTAGCTGAGTCAACACATATACAGATATGATAAGAAGAAAACAATGGAAAAAGAGAAATGTCCAACGAGGCGTTCTGGGGCAGCAGAGACAGGTCTTTTCTGTGTTAGAGTTGTACTCGCTACAGGGTGTACTTTGAGGGTTTGTGACTCTGCAGACCGTTTACATGCAGAACAACCTTCATAACACACAAGGGGACGGGTAATAACCGGAAAAGCATGACATGGGAGCTTTAACTAGTTCGGAGTGTAATAATCAACATTCTTCATTCACTAAACAAATATGGACCCTGAATTTAACTAGAGCTGTCGTCCATAGAAAATAATGTGCGCCAGGGAACCTACGCTCCAGATAAAAGAAGGGCCTCGAGATGTCCCTGAACAGTAAACTATCTCATGTCAGCTTGTGCTCGGTCATAAGCTGGCAACAACAATGCGCCCAAGCTGCCCCTCCTTAAGAGAGATAGCAGCAATACCCAAGGCCGTAGACCTATGCCATGGGGAAAGAGACAGTGAAAGGAGAAAATTATGAACTATGTCAAAGGTTGAATACCTAAGCAAATGATTCCCTAATGATGTATATGGGCAAATGTGAGTTACATTACATTACATGTTACTTGTTAGACGCTTTTATCCAAAGCGACTTACATACTCAATACTGTGGACAATCACCACAGGAGCATTTTGGGGTGAAGTGTCTCAGGGACACAACGACATGCTGACTGCAGTGGGGTTTGAACCCCCTGATCCCAACACCAACGCACTATCCACTGCACCACACGCCTCCCCCGAGTTCAAAGTAGGTACATTACAGGTATCCAAATGTACTGACAGTTCCCCTTTTAATAACTCACGTGACGCATAATCAACGTCAGTTACTTAAAAAAGCAACTATGAATGAATCCAGTTGGTTTAATTAAGTCATAAAATCAAGTTAAATATATCTGATTAACCAAATGAAAATAACTCCGATCCAATATTGTTGGGAGGGTCCATATATTGATAGAAAATCCTCTTACCTGGTGCTCTAACTGCATCGGCTCGAGCTGGGTGTCATTCTGGCACATGTTCCTCACAAAGGCTTCCTTCAAGCTCAACACTTTGTTCAGCTCGATCAGTTCCTTGGAAAGCTGGGCCTGCCGCAGAGCATGATGGGTTGTAAAGCCTTCTGGGGACTGCTTTCCATCAATGCCAGTGCCATCCTGTGTGAGAGGTAGGAAACATCTTAATTTGCATATGGGTCAGTAGGGGGGATTCTATGATCAATAAATATGTACATAAGAAAATAAATGTCACTTTAGAACATTCTATAAAAATGACTGAATTTTATTTTCATCACATATATTTGTAAACCTATCAAATGTGCAGATTCAGTGGTAACGAAAGCACAGTGCAGTGTACCGAGTTGTCAGTAAGATAAAGTAAAGATTCAAAGACTCAATTGCTACAGCATCATTTGACACTTAAATCCCAGGCTTATGCCACAAAGCAACCTATAACATTCAGGGATGCAAACACACGTATGGGGGAAAAGAGAGAACTATTCGAAGCAGAAACAAAAAGCTTAATATACCATCTGACAAAGGCCTGTGCTATAATGCTTCAATTAACTGGCTATTCTTTATAATATACTCGGATCAATAGGAGACAGAGATGTTAAGTTATAAATCAAGGGTTTTTATAATTATTTACAGCAGGGGTGGGGAACCTTTTTCCTCTCAAGGGTCATTTACATTTTTACAACATCCTCCGAGGGCCGTACAAATGATTGAACTCAACCTCTGCTTACATTTTTTTTAAATCATAGCCCATTCATTTGGCCTTTCTTTCATGCTGTGCAAAGAAAAAGCAACCTCTTAGTCCAGATATCTTACCATTTTTTTTTTTTTTTTTTTTAAATGTTGAAGTTAAAAGCATCAATCTGGTGCACTTTGAGAGCAAAATGAAGAGATCTATGGATACATCTCTCAACACCCATATGAAACAGACCTGTAAGCAGATTTTATTTTTCTTTATGGATATTTTACAAATCACTCACACTTTAATCTGTATTCTTGTTATTTTTAACACATTTTTTTTAACTTTCTTATAGTATTTTATACCGGTTTTTCATTTAGTCTCTTATTTCTTTATAACTATAATGATCATATCAAGGTGTGCCTTAACCTCACTGAGCTGAGGTTATTTGAGCCTCTCAGTCTGTCAGGAGAGAGCTCTCTTCCACCTGGTCGTAGAAAAAGCTCTTAAAATTCGTTAGCATAGCTAGCTAACCAGATGCTAATAACAACAGATCGCCACTGTGCTTACAACTAAAGACACAGCCACGCAAAAACTGCGGCATGTGTACGGCTCCTTATGGGTACTGCAATATTTGAAGTGCTGGAGCGGGGTTCGGTGCTCTCCGTCAGCACTACACCACGTGGTGACACGTTACGCTCGTGTCGTGTCAATGAACCTGTTCTTGGCCAGGAAAAACAGGCACTCTCTTGTTTAATTCTTTTGCGGTCTAGATTTCTTAAACTCTTCGGTTCTTACACAAGTCACCCAAATCAGCGTTAAAAAAGCGGGAGGCGCCGAAAAGCGACTAACTTGCATGCATGAAAATACCAAAGAAATTAAAGAAATTGCAAAAGGAAATAGAAAACATGTAAACTTAGAGGGAATGGTGCATGCCACACAATGTGCAAGTTAATGCGGAAATAAGTTAATTATACATATTTAATATAGAATCAGATAACAGAATGAAAAATGAAATACTGTACAGTAAAATAAAATATTACTTATTGTAATAATATGCAAACATGTGGGATTTAAACAGATATTTGTGTTCTAGACATAAATAAGTGAAGAAACGTGTGTATATATGATAGGAAGCATCATGTTGTGTAAACACTAAGAGGACAAAAGTGTCAAACGTACTGGATCGTCGTTGCTACTGACATTCCCAGACACCTCAGCTCCGTCTCCTGCAGCCATAGCATCGATGGAGGCAGTGATGCCTTCACTCTCACTCTAAGGAGAAACACAACAACATCGTGTAAACATCATCAACAATGCTTGATTTGAAATGTATGTTAATTACAATATAAGTTCTAATAACCATTAATAACATGTAAATAAGTCTATTTAGCCAAAAAGGTCTTCATCATTGCCAAATGCCGCTGTAATTTGGTGGATTATCATGTAAAAGGACTTGTGTACCTTGAGCTCCAAAATAATGTCCTGCAGGTTTCTCATTACTTCAACGTTCTCCTTCAACTCCTGGTCCTCCAATGTCTCCAGAACTTTCTGAAGATCCACCGTACATCTGAAATACAGGGAAATAAAGAGTGTGGTCCAAAAGTTATCATTGTGGCAGTGGTCAACAAATCAATTAGCTAAAATCATCAAAACTGACTCAGGCCGTGTTAGACCCATGCTGAAGCTCCCCTAGCTTCATGTCTTTGTGAACTCACGCTGCATGTTGCCCCAGTTGCTCCATTCTGCTCTGCAGTTTGTCATTTTCCTGTTCCGTCTGTAAAAGAAAGCAAATTAAATGTAATTAACCTGATGGATGACAATGCAAAGCAGTCAAATGTCAGAGGAAGGACATCTAAAAATGATAAAGACGAATTGAAATGTGTTTAAATTGTCCTGGCTTTTTTCTACCGATAGGTTAAAAAAAAACATAGACTGTAAATAAAGATGGACGACATGACAGCTCCTCCAAAGGGAGGGCATAACATCTCGAGGGCTGGTTACAGTATAGGTCACACAACGTCATGATTGACAGCTGCTCTGAGTAAAGCTGTCACTAGGCAATAGGCTAGGTACTAAGGGTAGGAATTAGGGTCAAATGGTATGAAATAAATAACCCATGACAATCTAATTGTCTGATAGTGCTTTGTATATTCTAATTTATTATAAAAGATATCATAATGAGAGTGGTGTTATTATTTTTGCGAGAACCTGTACCATACAAAGCTTTTATTTCTCAAGTCTGTAGAATATGATCTGTAGGCTGGCAGTTCTCTGCAGCACCAACACACTTCATTGATTCATTTCAATATGAATCTAGTCCATAATGCGATCTCGATACAACTCAGATAATTGCGATGCAGCAATAGCCGCGTTCACACTGAGTACTTTTCACCCGTACTTTTCGCGTTTAGTTCCGTTAGTACCCCTGATGTTGCGTTCACACCAAAAAAATAACTAAGTGCCGGGAACTTTTCACCCCATTTTTAGCGCCTGCTGAGAGCAGGCACTTTCCTGTGGAAAAAAAGTACCCCAGTTCTGATTGGCTGGGCGATTGCAAACCACGCCCCGTAAAACTCTGAAATGTTTTGTAGAGCCGCCATTGTATTATCCTCGCATTAGCATTATTAGCATTAGCATTAGCCCCACGCAGAAACGCAGAGAGACTAACTTATGACAACACAAAATAAAACATGGGAGCGGTGGAGATGAGGAGGTGTCGGCGTTCTGGCCGTTTACTCGGAAGGCTTCAGGAGAAGCCAGTCCCCAACTCCGGGGACTTCCGGCCGGGGATTTTCGGCGGCAGTATACGCCGTGAAGTTGTTTGCGGCCTGCCAGTAAACCCAAAGCAGAAGTGACGTCCCCCAGGGACTTATTTCCGGTGTGAACGCTATCTGTATTTAGTGCCCTGGGGTATTAAGTGCAGCAAAGTACTCGGTGTGAACGCGGCTAATAATTTCAAAAAGCAGGATTGTCTGTTCTAAAAATAAACTATAGAAAGAATCTTTATGTACAGTGTATCATTCATACAGTCATTGATCGTGTCTCTTGCTAGCTTAACCACATTTCCACAGACAGTAAGGTTAGCACTGCTGTGGGTCAGGAGACCTGTGTTATCTCTGTGATAGCATAGGTGTCAATTTGATCATACATGTATTTATAGGATCTTTATATTCATAGGAACCACATCAGTGTTTCCCCTAGATTTACTGCGTTTGGAGGGTGCTGAGCGGGGGGGGGGCGGGTTGGCGGCATTGCGATATATATATATTTTTTTAATCCTCTGGAGCAGAGAGAGGAGCTGTGGATTATTGCTATTGATTAGTGCATCAGTGTTTCTTAGGGTCAAAAACACTAAACTCACAACTTAAAATGAAAGCGTTAGTTTATTTAATAAAAGAGCGCATGTTCAATGTGACAGTAGATATAGATTAGTTGCAATTTGGTTCCAAATATAAAAGAAAAAATTATAATCTTTTTTTTTTATATAAACACCTTGAATTTCAGGGAGGGCGCGGGGCTCCGTTGGCGGGGCGCAGCGCCCCTCCAAGACAATGGTAGGGGAAACACTGCACATTATTACACTAGTAACAGTTTTCACTGATGACTTTGGGGGAAGGTTTAGTAAATGGTGTTACGCTCTGACTCACCATGATGATTTTCTCAATCATGAGGGCAGTCTGTCCAGCTGCCGCGCTCAGCTCCTTGCACAGTTTGTTGTTGTCATCCTGCAGGGAGAGATTCCTTTCCACCAGCTTGCTCACCTTCTCCGTGGACTCTGGCCTGAAACAAGGAGACACAGTAACCATTGTTTAAGGAAAAGCATTTCTTTGAAAGTGCAACATGGGATTATTGGGGAAGAAGCACGTCTTACCCTGAGAGCACCGGACCCACTCCTCCCCGGGCATGAAGAAGCATCACCTGCAGCTCCTGAACCTAAACAGGTGAAAGGATCAAGAGATTGTTACATGAAGATACACTGCATTTAACTTGCAGCATCATGGCATAGTACTATTTCTATTTTCTATTTCTGCAGAGGGAAATTGGGTTTTGCGACTGTTAAAATGTTTTATTTATTAATATAAAGTTAAAAAGTTAAAGTAAGAATGTGCATTAAAAGACAATTATAATTATTTTTTTTAAGTATTTGTAGGAGGTTGAAGTAAAAAATGTCAATGAAGATACAAAAAAAGAAATAGAACATCAATATTTATAAAACACAAGTTCAAGTAAAAATAGTCACACTGTACTACAATATATAACAGGTGTATTACCAATAATTGTATTAATGAATGTATTAACCTTTATGGCAGTTTGAGATCTGATTGTGAAATGATAGAATAGAATTGTTTCCACTTCCTGTTTCTGTACCTGTTGTTTCAGATGGTGCATTTCTGCAGCTCTGGGGTCAATGTTGACGATAGGTTTGTTTTTTATCTTGCGCGCTCTGTCTGCATACCGGAGAGTGTTGATTGTTTCCTCCATATTGGAGTCTGCCGGACTGATGCACGCAATCATTAAAGTGTGGCTATTGCCTCCTAACGCATCTGATGATGACAGACAGAAAACAATTCCAAGTAAAATCATTATTGCATTGTTTGAAAACTAAACAATTGGCCTGTTTTAAATGTACATTTACCAGTTATAGTGCCATTGTTATACTAACATAATACATGAATCCTTAATTAGCCCTTCTGCGGGGATATTTACAGTGTTAAAGAAAAGTGGCATAGCAGGTAAAAAAGGCACGTAATATGAAATGGTAAAGTGCAAACACAGCTGGTTTGGTGTCCATACACAGATCCTGTTTAACATGGCTGACCATGATACATCCCCATTTAACGATGCAATCAATAAAGCACAATTCATTTTTTAAATCAAAACAACTAAAGCCAAGTTGACTTGACTTTGCTTAACAAACAGGATTGCCTCATGTCTAAAGTTCCTCAAAGCAATCTGAGATTTTTGGACCACTAACCTTTGAACTTTAAAATCAAAGTGTACCTTGAAGCAGACGGGTGAGCTTTGAGTCCCTGTACGGAACAAAGCTGCTCTTTTTGCTGTCATCCCCCAAGGCACTGATGACATTACCCAGACACAAAAGCCCACGATTGATGCTGATGCCTAAAGATGAAAATGGAATAGCATCAAAATAAATGCTGTTATCTGACCTTCAACAATACAGTAAAACAGCATAGAAATAATATGCAGGTCAGCAACATTTTCAGTTACCTTCCTTTAAACGATCTCCCTCGGCTTTCGTTTTCTTCTGTCTCTCGGAACCAGCCAGATCCACAAGGTGCAATTTTGAAATGACTGAGTCAGCTCTGAAACAAAAGAAAACCCAAATGTTCAAATAAGATTTGATCTCACGCTTTGTGAGCCTTAGAATGCAGACTTGACACAGAACCACAGATAGTTCAGAGCCAATTTATAGTCATGAAAACCAACAGCAGAAACACATCAAAATCAAGTCAAATCTGTTTTTGATAGAAATGTAACGACATCTATGTAAAGATATCTGATTATGTTGTCCCCTTCACAAAAACACAACCCACATTTTTCTAAAGCTTTACTAAATGAAATCCAAATCTGAAAATATATAACTAAAAACCATTGAATGTCACAAAGAGAGCCGTTCCAAGGCATTTGAAATGAGTAAACTAAGCGCAATCCAGTCGGCCTTTTTAGCTTCTGCAATGCAATATAAAGCATTTTTGTTTTGTCTACCATAGCCATCAAATGTGTGTTCGTGTCCTTGTTAACACTTCACTTTGTGTAAACTCAGAATGTTGTATCTTAAGGAGAAAAAGGGGTATTTATATCAGCCTAAGTGGTTGTTTGAGAAAACAGCAGCAAACTGACTTGTCTTTGCCTCTGCGCTGCTCCAAGGTGATCGTGAATATCGCATGTGACCGCGAGGAAGCAGCGTTCATGGCGGTGGAACCCACGGTGCGAACTGAGTTTCCGATCTCCAAACAGCCCACCATCTCATGGGCAGAGAACACCTGCCTGTCGGTCAAACCCACGATCTGGAAAAACAGGATATTTTCAATACAAAAGCTGACCCTTTACATTATATTACATTTAAAAAGGAATACAATTCGGTTTGTGTGTCCATCTACTCTAAGCTTCAAAGCAAAAGTGTATTCTTTCAAAACATGCCAGTCACTCACCTTTATTCCCTCTTTAGGGTCTTCCCTAATGCTGAGGCTAAGTTTGTCTTTCGAAGGACACAGCAAGTCCAAGATGTCTTCATTATAGATCTGCAATCGAAAAGGAAAAGGTCTAAGTAACTTGTCTTTTGAAAACACTGTATCATTTAATAACATTTTCTGCACAACATGTCCACCGACCTCAAGGTACGAAACTGAGAGGCAGAATTCACAGTCTGCCCTCTTGTCCCTTTCCTCAAAGATCCTTTTGATCACCCTCGGTATAACTCCGACTACAGGATCAGTTTCCTGAGCTGATGTGTATGTTCCTCCCATCGAGAAGGTCTTCCCTGATCCTGTCTGTCCGTATGCAAGAACGGTGGCATGGTAGCCTACAGGACAATTCATTGAGGCAAAATTATTGAAAAGACAAGAAGAAAAGAAAAAATATATATATTTCATTATAGCTATTTAACATCTTTGCCATTGAATTATATTAATCATTTTCACTTGTGTGCAACCAATGTGTTTCACAGCTAAATCTGGGAGCACAACCTGCACTGTTACCCCCTAGAAAACACTATGTTGAAAACATATAGCTACCTTTGAAAAGCCCACATAATAAGGGGGACACAGACGTATTGAAGACCTCTTCTTGTTCAGCAGTGGGATCAAACACATAGTCATATGTGAACGCCTTCTCTGTGCCAACAATCACCTGAAAACAAACAACAATTTGGCTAATTATGTAGCTGTAAACGTGGATATAATGTTGATATAATGGCACAATAAAGAAATAAGTATTTTCCTAAATTGTTGTTGAGCACAGACCTGTGGTTCTCCAGGCACAAACGTGAGACAGCCCTGACATCCCTCGTTGATTTCCTTAGGTACCAACGGGCGGCTTCTCAAGGCCACCCGCACTGGAATCCCTTTATCATCCTCATTTGTCATGATGATATTCCTTGTAACAAACAAGAACAGGGTATCATAATAAAGTCAACATGAAATAGCAAGAAGGGACAGAAAACTTTGAAAACAATGAGGGATGCAACCCAAATCTAACAGTGTTGAAACAAACATACAGTTTCAACACTGGCAGATGTTGAAACAGGCAGATGTTTGGACATAGTGACTGATTCCCATCATCAAGATAAAGGGATTTTCTTCATCATTTTTAGAAATGATGAAACATCATGTGCAATAAAATGTATTGCATGACTACTGGAGGAGGATGTAGGGATGAAGTGCTGATAACATCTAAATAAAAAGAACTGGTGTTGACTTTTTATTGCATGATGCCAACAAAAGACATCAGAACCTGAAGTTAAAAGTCATTGTTTTTGCTGTGTTAAACCATGACATTACTATATTGATTCACACTGAATTTTGCAAACTTGGCAAGTGCTTGTTGAAAGGTTTAGTTTAAAATGCATAGACAACACAATATTATTGAAAGTATCATTTGTTGCATAAAAAAAAATGGACACCTAGTTGCTTTACAAAATAAAATGGTTGCCTGAAATGTTAGGCTTTTTAATGACTGTTTCAATGTATTTAAATTGTATTTAGTGTTTCTTTTGCACTATGTCATAATGCCTTAATGTTTTTTTGAAAGCCCTTTGAATAGTCTCGTTGTTGAAATGTGTTATATAAATAAATGTGTCTGGTCTTGAAATGAAAAGGAAAAACATAACGAAATGCAATGTGCTGTTCAAATTATAAAGGAAAAGCATCATGTCTCCATGTGTCAGTAAATTCCCCATGTCTCTTATATATATATATTAACATGGTTGTCAACCTTTCGTTCACACAAATTAAAACCAAACTGTGCAACTGTATAAGCATAAGTTATTATGGACATTTACGTCTCAATCGATCTCTTAACTTAACAGATACATATGCAGTTGGCTTTAACGTTAACTTGCCAAATGTATCGTTTAAGAATTCACAGCGAAACTATCTACCGCCTTTATTGGTAGCAGTCGCTAAAATGCTTTGTATTGGATGGAAAGCAAAGTTTCACCCCAGTTGACGAGTTATAATCATAGACTGGTTATAATCAAGTTGTCATAATTGTGTTTTTGACTAACGTGACCGTTGGTTAGCTAGAAGAATAACGCTAGCTAGTTGTTAACAATACGTCGAATTTAACATTAACTTACCTTTTCACGTTTCCTCCTGTACGAGAGCTATCACGATAACGGCATTAAGTACAGTTAAGTTGTAAATACTGCTTGGAAAACGTATACTTTTTAACGTTACTCGCTACGGCTTCTTATTATTATTATTATGATTGTTATTATTTTTCTTCTTCTTTGCAATGGCGAATCGCTTCCCACTAGTTGCTACGTGCTACGGCTTGAGTTTTGACCATAGTTGACTGCCCGCCACTTTCAAACACACGGCTCCTCCTCCTCCTCCTCCTCCTTCTTCTTCTTCTTCTACTGGTTGATTTATGGTAGACTCAACGCAGCTCGGCAGCCTCACACTGACCTCTACAGGATCAAATAAATAAGACACAATGTGTTCTATACACTCTTAAAGGGCCCATGTCATGCTTTTCCGGTTATTACCCGTCCCTTATGTGTTAATATGAAGGTTTTTATGCATGTAAATGGTCTGCAGAGTCAAAAACCCTCAAAGTACACCCTGTAGCGAGTAAAACTCTAACACAGAAAATTGGGGCCGTGGGAAGTAGGGGTGCTGAGCGTGCTGCAGCACCCCCTGATGGAGGACAGGGAATCTGCACGTCCACAAGATTAAATGGAAATATGATAGAAATATAATACAACAAAAAACTAATTTTCGGCCTTGATGTAACAACGTTCATAATTAAGTAAAGATAACACCCTTTTCACCCCGGTTACATTTTCCATTTGCCCTCAGAGGCTCAGTGAGGTAAAGGACTGAGTGTTTAGATAGTTCACTTTAGTCTAATTTATCTCAGTGGGTCTCAAACGGTTTGATCACAATTTATGTAAACAAATATTTCCAAGGGCACACCTTTATAATGGGATAAATAACAACAGGTTTGAAATCATTCCAATGTATACTATAGGACAGTAACCAAAAATATCCTTTAAAACTAGAGATATTAAAAAAATGCATAAATAAATACATTTTAACTAGGTAAAATAAGATACATGTATTTATTATTGGCTATGGTAGGTTATTGGTTATGTTCACATACTCATTAGATTATTAAAATGCAAACCGATCTTTTTCATATGGGTGTTTTAGAGTTGTACCCCCTAGATCAGGTCTCTAGTAATTCTGTTCAAAGTGCACCAGATTGAAGCATTTTACTTTAAAATATTAAAACAAATATTCTGACGTCCACCCCTCAATTAAAACATGTTCATACAATACTGAATACATTTGAAGCCTTTTTATATAAGCTGTCCACCATGTCAATACGTTTCTCTTTTTGTAGTGTAGGCTATTGGTCTTTTGTAGAGGTTTTTCATTTATTCTTTATATATTCTATTGTGTATTGCTTGGATACTCTATTGATCTTTATCTTTTCTACTCTACGTGTTTCAGGCTGGGGCGGGCACCAGCGAAAATCTTGCCTAGGGCAGCTGGTGTCACCCCCACAGCACCCCCCATTTGAAAGATGTTCCCACGGCTTCCCCAAAGCGCCTCGTTGGAGATTTCTCATTTTCCATTGTTTGCTTCCTGGGTTCTGTGACGTGTGAATACCCAAATCAACAACAAATGACCGGATTGGCCCAAATGGACCAATCCCCGGAGCACCTCACACACTAACTAACTAACAGGGAGTCCCCATTGACTTGCATATAGAGCTCCCTGAACGCTGGTAATAGACGAGTTGGGATCGCGGAGAAATACTCTCCGCAGACCCATTCTCACAGCGTTATAACTTATAAACCTTTTTTTTACTCAATGTCAAGCCACACTTATTGTTTTTACTTCGGCTGTCAGTGTTTGTGTGTGCTCAGGATGAGTTTCGCTGTATCGCCGACCCGGAAACCTGTCTGCTCCTCGCAGCAGCGAGCCTCGCAACGTCCCGACCAATCAGAGCACACTGGGCTCACAGGGAGGGGGGGGGGCAGGAGCTCCAACAAGCCGTTTAGGACAGAGAGTGAATACCTGGTGAATACACATACTATACAGAGATGCTGTATGTGATTTTGGAAAATTGCACAATTTAAATCTATTCTAGTAGACCTCAACAATGGAAATATGATCAGTAGAAATGGCCATGACAAGGGACCTTTAAAATAATTATTGCCTCAATCGTTCACCTTGATCATTTTAAATGTACCCATAAAGCAAACATTATACTCTAAAAATATTTACTTATTTTCAGTCCTTCTTTGCTGTACTCGAAGTGGGTCTCGTTCACAGTAATAATAATTCCTAATTATCTTCCATTGTAAATAAGTTATTTTGGTGCATTAAAGAATGCATTCATCTGAAGGAAAATAATGTAATCATGTCTTTGAAATAAAAAAATTCAAAGGGATTCTGGTAATTATGACTATAAAACAAATGATCTATTATTATTTTCTTAAATGAGTCGGCATTCAAATGCTTGTCTCTCTCAATGGGCTGCTCACATAACAGATAATACATACATGAAGATTTCATGAACCCATTGGCCACACTTAAACGGTTGTGAGGGTTATAACATTTCAACGTATTCTTGTATTAATTAAATGAACCAAATTGATAAAATAATAGATTTGTCTTCCTTTGCACAAGACACATTCACCCACTTACTAAACATTGTTACACTTTTATTGCAAAGTGTGGGCAGGAGGTGAATCACTGTTAGTTGCTGTCAATGAAGGCAATCAAATAAAACTTTGAAATTCCTACATGACTAATATTACAAAACATCAAGCATGTATGTGAGGCAGAGTGAAGAGAGCTTGCAGCAAAACCCTGCTTATCAGGCAATAGCACTCGTAGTTGTGTAGACAGACTTGCAACGATGAGAAAAAGAAAAGCTCACGAGAGACTTTTTTTCTTGAGAAGTGAGGCAAGAGGGAAGCTGAGTGGATGACATATATTCCTCTTGATGAGATGACTTCCAGCCCTAATGGGGAGTGACGCTCTGTTTTGAATGGAAAAGAAAGGTAATTCCAAAGGGAGCCAAAGGGGAAAACAGCAGAGTCCAGATACATGTACATTGACGACTGGGTTTATGCTGAAAATCGAGGGCTATAGGCGGGTAAAATAGTGTCAGAAGTTACAGCATGAATCTGTGTTGCATTTCTGACAAGCATATGTTTCTATTTAACAAAACGATAATTTTTCTTTTTTTTTGGCACTGAAATGGACTTTCATCAAAATGCTCTCCTTGCCAAACACTGTTGTAACTATAGGTCCTATGCAATCCATGATCTTTATCAACTTTGTGGCCAATTGGAACTGCAAGAACATGTATGAAACTTATCCTCTCCAACACAGGTGTCTGGCTCCACCATGTTAAGTCATTTTGTGAGCAATAAAAGCTCAAACCTTTTACATATCCCCAAAATATAGTCACATAACATAAACATGAAGAACTGTTGGCCCATAAGACTGGCCCATTGTGCTCTGCCATACAGGTAAAGTCAGTGATGATACAATGTCTTCCTAAGATTGTTTTTGACTAAAATTCCATCAAAATGACTCATGTTTAAATAAAGAAGCCTGTGCTCTGTGAAGGATGAATATGGGAACATACATAGGTCAGCTTGGACACATCTCTGTGTCCTTGTTTTGTCATTGTCAATTCTCCTTGATCAAGCTTCAATTCAACATTCAGGTTATTTTGTTTTCAGGTGCTCTGCTCATTGAATTTCCATCACACAATAAAAAACACATTTTAATGAATTGCCTGTTGGGGTTGAGTCTAACATCATGTTCCAAAATGTTGTCAAAAGTATTTTGATGCTGGTTGTTGGCTTGTACATATTCTTTATATTGAGAATGAATCATTTAACATTTGAATATTTGAAAGCAACGAGATAACAGGGTTGGGGGATTCTGCCTTAAAACCTTGAAACATCAGTGGGTGGAAAAATGTTGTGCCAAGAATTAGTCAAGGATTAGTAAAATTGTCAAGGACTACTTGATTCTAATTATAATAAGCATGACATTATTGTTAAATATGGCCATTTAAAAACATGAGTTTTTTTTTTTACAACCAATGCTTTTAATTTAATGTTGTATTCATGATTTATGGATAATGTAGATGAAATACCTTTTTTTATAAACATTGAAAATGCAAGATGAATATTTTGAGTAAGTGCTCCTCCTGCGTTACAAGAGTAATGAGAGTAACGCAGGAGGAGCATGCAGTTCTCCATGCGGCCTTTCATTAAAAACATCAGCAATGAAAATGTGCACAAAAGATCCATTATCCTAAATCCTGTAAAACACACACAGTTTGTTGCAACACTGTTTTGGTAAGTGTAATTTTGATTTGATTAAAAGTAAATGCTTTTTTTACATTGAAAATGTTTTTTACAGGTTAAAAGAGAAAAAAAGTTGTTTGTGGAACTAAAATGTTGGTGGCTACGTACATAGCCAGAGTAGTGTGAAAGGTGCTATTCAATGTAAGATTTAAAATATTTGAATTACAAGAATGTACATCTCTTTTTATCCAGTGACTGACACCATTTCTAAGTTATCTGTCCCAAACCTGGCCATTATACAATATTCACCTCTGTACAATTTAAAGAACTTTCAACCAGATGTGTAATGTCATTTTGTATTTCTCTGACTTTGTAAGCATCTTTGAAGTTTTACTGAAATGTATCTTTATTTTAATTATCTCATGGCTCAGTCTCTTTGTCTAGGCTACTGTACATAGACGTGAGAGGCCAGAGAGTCCTGGCGGTACAGGAAATTCCACCAAAGGCCTAATAACAACATGCCAGATTGTCTCCGCTCCTAAAAATAGAACAGACAGTGAATGAATGGAACAAACCAGGCTATTCTGTCAATGTACAGTATATTCACTACATGATGACTGTGCATAGGGGAATTCTTAAATAGGAAGATTAAATGTCGACAATATCAGCTTAGCCAGTTGAGCATAGAAAGCCACCTTGACCTTGGACAGAAGAGGGTACGATATGCTCAGCTGCTCGAGCATTGTGTGCACACAAGCTCTATGCACGACTAAGCTAAAAGCTCTATTAACTGTAAGAAATGTAACATAAGATAAAGTAATAATAATCTTAGCTTTATTTCAGTCTGCTGAGTGTGCTTACTAGTGAATGTAAGTATTTTGCTGTAGAACCCCATAATTGAAAGCATATTAGCAAGCATTGCGCATAAATGTGCTGATGGGACCAATAGCCGCTTTCACACCAAGTACTTTTCCGTACTTATGGCGCGTTTCCACTTCTTTATAGATATTAACAGTAATTAAAGGTAGGGTATGTAAGTTTGAGAAACCGGCTCGAGATATACTTTTTGTTATATTCCATGGAATGCTCTTAACATCCCGATAGCAATGAATATCTTAAGTGCTTTCATCTGTGGAAGCCGTAGTACTGTAAAAAGCACGACCAATCATTTTATATTTATATAGCCCAATATCACAAATGTTACATTTGTCTCAGTGGCCTTCACAGTTTGTACAGAATATCAGTATGACAATACGACACCCTCTGTCCTTTGACCCTCACATCGTACAAGGAAAAACTTCTAGAGAAAACCCCACAGTTTAAAGGGGAAAATGGGAGAAACCTCAGGGAGAGCAACAGAGGAGGGATCCCTCTCCCAGGACGGACAGACGTGCAATAGATGCCGTGTGTAAATCGAAAAGATAATACATTTACAACATAGGTAGACCAAATGTTTGGAAATGCATGGATGGCCTACCTGCCTGTCAGCCTTCCATCTGTGCACAAACGTAATCTCGTGCCCTCATTGGTTATGTGCGCGTTCGTGTGTTGGAGGAGGGGCTCTGTAAGGAAGTGGCAGATTTTCTCCGGTCGTGTATTTTCAAATTCTAGCGATCTCGAGCCGGTTTCTCAAACTCACATACCCTACCTTTAATGTCAGCTTAGTAAAACAACAACAATTATTATTTACAATGGACTACGTTTAGCTAACAGACACATTTCCACCACCCATGGACCACCAGGGGCGGGCTGGCCATTGGGAATACCGGGAGTTTTCCCGGTGGGCCTGTACCGAAGTGGGCAAGTCGGACAATTCACTAGCATTTGTGTGAAGAAGCAGGAAATAAAAAGGAACTCACCTTGTGGTATAACCGGCAAGAGAGAAAGCCTTTGAGCTCCATACTGTTTCAGAAATAATCCTAGATAATCCATGATATGGCGTTTCATCACCGCAGAATCTGCCGGTAGAATCTCCCGCATGAGCTCAGCCCCCTCCTTTCTTTTTTTTAAAAAGCTTTATACCCCAAATCAGCACTTTTTAAACAGGAAGTGAAATAGAGGGATACGAGGCATGGCTAGAATGGGTGATCTGCTTGGTATTTTGAGCAAAACACTTCATAGACATGTTTTTTATATATTTTTATATATCTGAGACCTATGCTATTGCCTAAAAATAGCATGATAGGTCCACTTTAATCGAAAGCACAAGCCCCATTTGGCAGTGGAATTTTACATAATTTACATAATTGTATTTGCCAGTGCTTTTCTGAGAATCATTACCATACATAAATAAAATAGCACTGAGGATATTAAAGATTGGTCTAAAAATAATATACTCAACCTGTTCTCTCTCAGTGAGGCTTTAACTGCTGATGCTCTGTGTGATCATTAGTTTTAAAAGGGGTTTGGACTGGGCTGATTATTTGGACACTATAAAACAGTTTTGGCCAAAGTATTCAGCTTTGCCAACGTTTTAAAAATCAATATTGGCCCATACAACTTGAAGAGGGACACGGTTTGATCCAATATATCTCTCCTAAGAAGACCTTACAAATGTCCCATTAATTCAAATGAAAAACCATAGGAAAAAGGCAAGTGTGCATAGAATCTGGAGGAATTGTTTTCCTAGTGCTTCAAACTTTAAACCAAAGTAAGTATTTAACTGGTTATAAGTATTTTGAATGCATGAGAGAGAAGGAAAACACACCCTAAAATGGATGTTATATTGTGATGTTTTACCAATGAGGGGACGGTCATCATCAGATGACCGTGTGTTTTGAGCGTTGTCCTTTAGATTCAGTCACTGTTGTCTTAACTGTTACAAATTAATATTCCTGAAGCTATGAAAAAAAAATGTGTAGGACATGAGAATGATTAAGGAGGTTCCAGAACTCGACAGGACACATTTGTAATATGATTAAACTAACTAATTTGGTATCTGTTTCAGGCTCCCAGAGAAGATGTGGCCATGAGGCATATCATTTCATAGAAATAGAACATGTTGGCCGACATGGCTTCATGCAAGCTATTTGGAATTAAACCAACTTGACAAATTACTTTAACAGGAGCCTTTTGAAAAGCAAACACCCTTTATCTCCACCCATAGAGTGAGACACACACAAAGGATAAAGTGAAAGATCTAAAGAAAAGACCCAGAACAAAAACACCGCTCTATGCCTTTTATAGCTTGGGGATATTTTTGTTCATGCATGCGGACGTCGGGAGCGCGCATGCTTACACGGTTCCGTACACTCCTTCTGAATTGCACATTTCATGCCCCAAGAAGCTACGCAGAATGAGTAGGGACTGGGCGCAAAGCAGTTTCTGAATCCGGTCCGGCGTGCCGACGACAGCGATGCCTGTGCCCACCGACTGATCACAGTGCTTTACCCGGACAGCACTGAATGGTAGCAGCTGAGAGACGGTTGCGGAGCGAGGGTTGCCAAACCCGGAGGATTTCTCACGGCTCACGGACTAGAATGCTCTTCTATGTATATCCCCATAAACGGATGACAACCTCTAAACCATCCTATACAGAAAACGTTCACTTCTGCATTTGACGTGGTGCTGTTATTGAGGGTTCTTTTCTAACGGGGTGCATCATGCAGGTGCAAACTGTGGGCCAACGTTACTGAAATGACTTGCTCGGCGCTGACGCATTTGACTGTGCCATGCCAACCCCGCAGTGTCAGATGCCATTTTATTCTGCGCTATCCTAGAACCTGGAATTCCAGCATACTGGGCCTGTTGTGTAATTAGAAGTTCGTGAGGCAGTTGCAAACAAGCTGGTGCAATGATAAGCTACCCTCGGCCAGGCATTGTGCGCAATTTGTACTAAAGTGTATGGGTCCTGCTGCGTACTCCAGCCCCCGGCTTCCACTTGGAGAGGTGTGCTGCTGGGCTACAGCTCACTGGCTGTCAGCTTCACATCTGGACCGCCTGGGTACCGACAACTGCGGCCTGTTCGGACTGTGCACTCCCTGAACTTGTATGTTTACTGACTGACATCACCTCGGATGGTGTCGTGTTAGGGGGAAGGAGTGCATATTTGACTGGGATTTGACGTTATCGGTGATCCACTGGAACACCGTTGTCCAAAGCTGGACTGGCTGACTACTCAAGAAAAAAATGCTTATCCAGCTATGGATTTTGCGTAACGAAGTCACGCATTTTTAACGGCAACGCTAGGGTGACATTGCAGTCTTCTCACCACATCAGTTATTTCGTCGTCCGTAAAAAAAATAAAAGAGTGAAAGTTGATTACTGTCCGTCATACGCATCAACGCAGTGGAATTTCTACGTCTGGTCGGCGTTCCCCCCCACCCTTCCCGCGGTGACGGTTATGGGTCGGAAGCGGTGTGTCGGTGCAGATTGTTCCAAGATGGCGGCCGGGTGCTGCGGGGTGAAGAAGCAGAAACTGTCGGGATCGCCCGGGTCGGGGTGTCCTGGCGGGGTGGGGGCGGGAAGCGGGGTGGCAGGAACCGGACATTGTGGCTCGGAGTTGGGGATTGGCTCCTCCGCGACCGTTGCAGCAGCGGCGAACGTGAGCAGAGCCAACGGCCTGGGGGGACCCGGGGGTAACGTTAGCGGCAGCAGTAGTAGTAGTGGTGGTAGCAGCGGCACGAACGCTCTGTCCCCAGTCCCGGCCGGTTACTCTTCATCCGGCCTCTCCCCGAATCTCAGCTCGGGACCCGGTTCGGGCAGTGGAGGCAGAAAAATGGTTGTCTCAGCGGAGATGTGCTGCTTCTGTTTTGACGTGCTTTATTGCCATCTGTACGGATACCAACCTCCGAGAACACCCAGGTTTACAAATGATCCCTAGTGAGTATTTTTCTCTTTTGTTGTTTTGCAGCATATTTTTTGCTCATTGGTATGTTCTCTCAACAAATATATTTTGCGGCACAGTTCATGTGGTTGCCTCTGGATTCTGCTTCACCGTTGAGGGCACAAACTGTCACATCGAAACAACATTTTAGTCATAATGAATTTAACGTTAACTGCTCGCGATCATGGCTTAAGTTGGAATTGTGGGCCTTGTCGGCACTGGCCTAGCGCTGCACTGAGCTAGCATTAACATTACAATGAATGATTTGATAAGATGTTGTAATGCTATGATACCTAACACACCAAGTGATGTACATGAGGCGAGGTACAACAAACTCGTTGCTATTCGGCACTAAAAAACATGTTGCTGTACTGTTTGAGAAACACAGGCTTTAGCTAACGTTAAGCCTGTTTGCTACACGCTAATAGTAGCCAGTCACTAACACTCAACGAAAGAAAGGGTGGACCGAGTAAGATAACATCGCTTATTTGTTCGGTTTAACAGTGCCAGCTGTGTCACTTACAATAGAGCACTCATGCCGCTAGAATGAAATTAAAAAACACATCAAAAACTAACATTAGTAATATTATGTTATTTATGTTGCCCTCAATGAACTCTGGCTGCCATATACCAGGCTAAGCTTTGTTAGCTACAAGCTACATTATCTTAGCAATGGAGCTAACCAGAGCTTGTGGTGATTAATTTAATCGAAAATGTCCCTCTGGTATAATGGACAGATGACCTGTTGGATAACTGACACGTTATATAGCCGGTTTTGCTTGGTAAGTTTACGTTACTATCGAATTGAGCGACACTGACGTTAACCGAGTGAAACACTAACCAACAAAGAAAAGGTGGGTTATTGCTTAGCAATAAACATCCTTAAGCGTTCCGTATGGCCAATTTAACACACAAACAGTACTGTCAGTTTTAAAGATACATAAAAGTAAAAAAAAATACAAATGTTAAGTATTTAAATGATTATTTAAACACTTTTTCCATTTTTGTGTCATTGGAATATTAACCATACAAGGTATCGATGTATGTTTCCTGCCCGTAACCGCACTCCTGCGCCCTCCACTTTAACATTCCGACCCCACCTTAGAAATACCTTTTTTATTTGATGAAATAATTTGACTTTGCTGCAGTTTTACTTAGATTTTGAAACTCTGTGAAGTAAATATTTGGAATTGCAATAGCACGTTTACTTTTCCGGTGTATTGGGGGAGAAAAAGCTGCCTTCATTTCAAATGCATATGACGGTTTGAATTTGTGTGATGAAGTAAAAAGTTCCAACTTTAGGGTGATTTCAGTAGCATTTTGTATTTTAATGAAACAATCCATCATACACTTTGTATTTGTATACAATTAATTCCCATTCTCTTTCTAATAAACATATTCACATCAAAGTGCCATTTTTGCATTTATGGTTGAGACTGTATGACCAATAGGTCTTTTAAAATGCTACTTCTGACATGTTAACATTCTGAAAGAAAAACAGTACACTTTAATTAGATAAATGTATCCCCAAAAGATCACACTATCATCTAACGTCTCTATCTAGGGAGTTAATATCAGACATTTCTAATTCTACACATGGCTATGTCCATACATTACTCACATTACATTACTTACATCCACTTACTTTTAAGGCTCAGTTCCAATGCCAACTCAAGACAATACACCTTAAACATAAACTGATGTCACCTCTGCAATCTGGATTACTGCCAAGAGGGTCTCAGGAGAAAAAAAGCAAACAAGGATTGTAGTAAGCAAATGCCCACCACTGTTCATACATGTCCTTCATTCGGAGGCATTGTCAGATTGAATGATTGAAGTCCTCAGAACGACTACAACATTTGACATAGACTCTGTTCTGCAAAGTTAGTTAGTGAACTAACATGGGCCTAAGATTATGAAAACTAATTCTTTTTTAAGACGGTTATACCATCATTTCAATTTAAGCCAATTTTGGAACAAGATGATAGTGTATTGTTTACCTACCTACCTTAGATGTTGTTGGCATTTATAAAAACAGCAAGTATTCTTCTCTCAATAGAGACTCACATGATAAGAACTGTAACTTAATATACGCGCAAAGGTCGATGCCTCAAGGACTGCCAACACAGCATACAGTTTATGGGAATTTGCATCATTTTGAATGCAGAAGACCAATGGACCACGCTAGCCAGTGACCCTGCTACAGGTAAATTAGCATAACCAGTCAGCTTATTTAGCTTGCTTACTTTAGCTGACTTCAATAGTTATATAACTTGATAAGGCAACTGTAATTGTTGATATTTAAAATTCGTGTAATTTTATGTTTGTTAACATGGATACAAATATGATAATCTTCCATTTTTAATATGTGCAAAGCTAAACTTACAACATTACAATTTGAAGAAAAATTGCTTGCTAGCAATCAGGCTACTCATTAATACAGTACATGTTATCTTATCCATTGTGCTACTGAATGGATAACACTAGCAATTTTTTCTTTTAACCCTGTACATTCCTCTTTTGAGAACACCAGAAGACAACACCTTTCCTCACTGGCAGAGAAGGAGCAAAGATCCTCAGGAAATGCAGGGTGAAACATTTGTAAGAGATAAAGGGTTACAGCGGTGAACATTAGTCATGTTTTTTTTTAAACTATTTTGCAAATATGGGCTGTAAAAGTAATTTTATTTTCCTTTGTAATTCAAGTTTTTATTTAATTACTGGTACCTTACAATATCTGATCTTGTAATTTTTTATTTTTGTAACACATTTGTTTTATATGTGAAGAAGCTAAAAATAAAATTGCAAATTTGTTCAAAGAAAAATTGTCTCATGTATGTTTCCCTTTGTAAAATTTGACTTTTTACAGCCTTTTTAAAAGTATAGGACTTGTAGCTCAAGATTTAATGGATTGAACAAGTTAAACAGTGTACAAGTCGGTGCAGTTAAAGTATTGGTTCTGGTATTGAAAATTCACTGAGGAAAACCTGTGAGCTAATTTTTTTCCTTTTTCTCCTTTCTCTTTTACTCTTTACACATTTGCATTTTCAATATTTTAGTGAGAGAGAGAAACAAAATCACCAAGTTGCTGTATCAGTACAGAACATGCAGAAGCTCCACACTGGTTTACTTGAAAGAGACAAAACAAATGTCAGAAAAATAATGAGTTAAGATAAATAACCAAAATCTCTCTAGTTGTACTGATTGTCTTTAATGAATTACTTACACAAGTAACTTTGTTTAAGTATTAGAGTGGCGTTATGAATTTTAATTGGTGCACTTAAAACTGAACTGATGCTCATATAAAGGGAACACTATTGGATAAAGAGTGGAGCCCTGCAATGGTGTGTGACTTGGCATCTGAGATCAAGACCTTCGATGGAAAAGTGACAATAAATCAGTGAGTCAGATTAACTGTTGTGACACTGCACTTCCTTCAGTCCTCTTCAATACGCCGGCCAAGTGTGAAGTGGATGAACAGTTGTCGAGAAACTTGAAGGACATTTCTATTAACAAATTGAGGCTAATCAATTTTTGTTAAATACCTGGAATACATAGATACTTATAGATCTATTCCCTGTTATGCTCACTTTGCTTCTGATCCACTGGGATACCTACCAACAATTTTGCAACTAGGTATGTCACAACTCAGGACATTTAGTATTCAAAGCAAATACTAGTACAATTTAGATTACATTTTGAGTCTTCGGCAAACACTAAAGGCCAGGATAAATCCCATGTAGTGGTATAACAGATCAAAATTCCCTATTAATATATATTTTACATTGCTGTAAAAACTATTCATCCACAGTTCTAGCCAAAAACGGGGTAAATCAATACTAAAATATGGTAACTACAGTACCGCAGAAACCCAATACTGTCACGTTTCAGTATCTTGTCTTTTACTTAGTTCCGAAGTGTCCCTAGCCGCAACTAGTGCTGCCATCCACAATGAGGATCTATGAGGAAAAGTTGTGGATTGTACCTGTCCTTTTTTAGTACTACCTCAGCAGAGATTCCAAGCGAGCTGAGCTGATACTAAAAAGTGGAGTTAAAACATTTTCATACATTTAAGAAGGGTTATACGTTTTTTTTTCAAATAGAAAAACGGTTACTAAGTCGTTGGTTGACAGATAGTCCAATGACCCATCATGGCCCTAAAAAAATGTGTGACTATCGCCTAGTGTGAAAAACCTTCATGTGTTTTTAATTAACGTTTGACCTTACAGAAATGTACATCCGACGTGCACATTATTCAAGTTAACCTCCTTTTAACATGGGCCCTTCTTTTCTTTCAGCCCACTGTTTGTCACATGGAAAATAGGCAGAGACAAGCGGTTGAGGGGTTGTATAGGTACATTTTCTGCCATGAATCTGCACTCAGGACTCAGGGAGTACACCCTTACCAGGTAAGAGAAAGGCAACGTTGTTTTTATATTTCAAAGCTTTAGATCAAAAATAAACAACAAACCTATTGGAGTCAAGCTCAATAGCATGGGCAACTATACCAACAGTAGCAGTTAGTCAGAACTCATTGTTTGCCTGTACATGAGTGCAACACATATTAATGTTCTGTTTATTATAGTATTTACTTTGTTCTGTTTCATTCATGTAGCTTGCAGTAACGATGTGTGGATCGAAATATTGAAAAAATATTCAAACAAGTTATTAAAGTCAATAATTAGTTTTTATGTATTAAGACACATTGATATGTTTACTGTATACCTGTAAGCACTTTTATATTAAAGTCAGACAAACTACACTTAAAATGTGCCACCAACGCAATCTTATTAACAGAAGTTGATGTAGATAGGTTAAAATCATTTCAATAATGACATTTATATGCATTTCATATAAGTCTATTTATTCTGGATGAGATCAAAAGGACAAGCATTGACACAGTAAATTGTAATAATATCTTAACTATTACTGTAATGTATGAACTGTTATAAAACTGTTTTAATTCAAAAAATGTTGTAATAAAGAGTCCTTGTGTAGGTTTATTGGGATGTCTAGACACAGTGAAATGGGTTAAACCCGCAATGGTGGACTATCAGACTGGTGGGTTAAACACCAGTTTGGCACTACACGGCTTTGGTGTACAAGCGTTTAAATTAGAAATCTAAATTAAATATATGTTACTGATATTCAAATGTCACGCAACCCCTTACAAAACACGTCATTACTTTCAGTGTAAACGGGGCCCTTTTTTTTCACAAGCACTTTTGCCCCAAGGGTCAAACACAGCTGTCCAAAACCTGTAAACACAGACGGCTGCTTACTGTGTACAGATACACACAATATAAAGAGCAGAGTCCATGCTGCGGTTATACTGGCCTCCGTATGTCCATAGGTCATCTACATTAGAGAAAGGGCATCCTCCATCACATGTTGGAAATGTACCCTCAATTTAAAAACAGTTTTCAGACTTTCTTAATTCAATCCAATACAGTGTTATCTTCTATAACTCTTTTCTGAATTGCCTCTTGTAATGGATGGTTTCTTTGTGCTTTTATGTCTGCAGTGCCCTTAAAGACAGCCGCTTCCCCCCCATGACAAGGGATGAGCTGCCTCGCCTCTTCTGCTCAGTGTCTCTTCTCACCAACTTTGAAGACGTCGGTGATTACCTTGACTGGGAGGTAAGGGACTTGGTTTGTTAAAACAATTGCATTGAGAAGTGTTGTTGCTAAATTGCTCACATTTTTTGCTATTAATACACAGCAGTCCCTCCATATTTTTTGAGGTTGTTAAAACAAAAACCAACAAATCTTAAGCCTAGTCAAATTCTAATCATGAAGTTTGAAGAGGTGCATAAAAAGTGGCAAAATGTAACATTTCAACATGTTAGTTTTACAAATGTACCTTTATGGGGGTTAAAAATGTATTATGTCCTTGTGATGCATGTCTTGAATTCTAGGTGGGTGTTCACGGTATTAGGATAGAGTTTTTCAATGAAAAAGGTTCAAAGCGCACCGCCACCTACCTACCAGAGGTTGCAAAGGAGCAAGGTGAGATCTATTTTAGCCCCTAACAATCCCAGCCTCATCTGCTTTTTTAGAAAGATAATGTAGATGTGGATCTTTCTAAATGTGTTAAGATTTTTAAAACTTTTATTTTAACAAGGTTGGGACCACATTCAAACCATAGATTCCTTACTACGAAAGGGAGGTTACAAAGCTCCCATCACAAATGACTTCAGGAAGACCATTAAGTTAACCAGGTAAGATTACAATCTCAACATTTCATCTGATTGATGCACACAATCCTGTACGCAAGAGTTTCGCCAGCCAAGCAGAATTGCTAAAATTGCATATAAAGCTTTTAAAGAACACGTGTATATATGCATTATATACTTTGCCTTTCAAGTAGCCTATAGGGCAACTCCACAGATTTTTGCACATTACACTCTATTTATACGTTTTAGGGATTGCTACTACGTGAAATAAGTTGTATTAAGCCTTTTATGGCTTCAGAGCCATGTGAAATTCCATATATTGCCTTAAGTGATGTTACTTGAGGCAACATCGGTTGGGGCTAATGACAAATTTGATTACAATTAGGGGATCCATTTTTAAGCATTGCTAAGCTCACCACTCAAAATGATTGCCGAGTGCTGCGTTCAAACGCTGACCTTTGCCTTGGTTGCGCTGACCTTTCAGAGTGCAACCAATCGGATAACAGTTGTATGTAGCAACGCAAGCTAGCAAAGGAGATAACCATAGAAACTAAACCTTGCGATGAGCAAAGAGCAAATCGCGTATCGTGTGTAGAGGAATGCACGATAGTAAAAAGACGATATATCTGGTACTTCTGCTGTATACATTTTTAACGTTAGACTGCCTATTGTGAGACGGTGCAACTCAACATCTGTGGAGTTCTATCTTAAGGAACACTTGCATATACATGTTTGCTGTTCTAAGCCCAGCATCGACAGTAGGTCCTATGCTTCGGTGTCAGTTGCTGACCATGTGCCTCTACCAACACGTCTCGTCTCGTCCCTAGGTACCGTAGCGAGAAGTTGACAATGGGTTATGCAGAGTACATCGCCCACCGCCAGCACCATCACTACCAGAACGGCATCGGGCACCCTCTACCACCCTACAACCATTATTCCTGACAGCGAGCCGCATGACCAATCACTGGACCTCTCCGCGGACCTTTTCCCAGGAGAGCCCGCCCCCTCCTGGTCTAGCTATTTCTACTACTGTACCATTTTATGATGATAGTTTCCGTTGCCATGCTGGCCGTCTCCCAGACGTTGACATGGCAACGGGGTGGCAACGAAAGCATAATTTGCTCATGGCAAGAAATCCAAATTTATTTTTCTTTGCCCGTGGTTACGTTTTTGCAGCATATGTATACCAATATATATAACCCCCCTATTCATTACATTTTTGAAAATGAAACCAATATTCGATTTTATTAATCTTAACGTCTTTTCAGCAAACCTAATCAGGTGTTTGATTCTGTGGATGGAAGGAAGTCTCTTACGGTGGATTGGTCTTGCGCATATATCATTTAGGCTTTGCTAAAAATGTATCATTGTCTTAGAAATTATTCTTTATTTTATTCTTTATCTTACTATCCAGGCCATGTAGCAAGGCAACCGCAGTTTTCAAAGATTGAGTCGTCTCTATTCTGATTCCTCTCAACAGAGAAAACCCAACAGAATTGACTGTTGAGCTTTATAAACTCTTGTAGTGTCGTAGTTGGAACTATATATTGGGATCTGTATTCTCCAAAGTATAGATAGTAGGATTGTGATGCCCTTTTGCTGGTAGTGTTAATCGTTTGAGCTCGCATTCGTGTGTATATTTATGTGTGTGGATATATATTTTGGTCTGGAAATTGGATTTTAACCTAAAGATTCCCTACAGATATTCTTTTGTTTTTGGAAACCTCCCCTCTAAGTATTTGTAGTGTTTTGTGGTGGAACTTGTAGTCCCTTTTCTTTTAAATTTGAGATAAATGTGGAGGAAGCCATTTTGTCTGAGGATAATCATGTCTGTGCAGGGGATTTATTAGTTATCTATTCAAAAATGGGACACAAGTTGGTCTGATTTCCCTGCATTGGAATGTGGGAGCAGGCGCAACTCCCTTTGTCCCTAGATTTAAAAAAATGCATGACAAATTTCATTTAAATGTACTGTCTGCTGAAGCTTACTGGCAGGGAGTCACTTGTCAGGGACACGCTTTAAAAAAAGCCATATTCTCTTTTTACTCCACTTTTGTAAAAGTCTTGTTTAGCTCCAAGTGTTTGCCTACCAATTAAAGGATTTTGCGTCATCTGAATGCAAACTCACACCATCACTGAATGCTAGTCAAACCCTGTGGTTTCAGTCATCCGTCTTGTATATTGCCCGTGTCGTCGTGGAAACATTGTCTTGCCTCTTCAGAGTTTAGCTAACCATTTTGTCACTCGATCACGAAGTATGATGTATTGAAACTGTCATTTTGAATGAAGACGCACCACGTGACGCACAAAGGAGGTGTGTGTGATTCACCTGTCTGTGTCCTTTAGATGTGCATGTGATTGCGTCTTTTAGAAGCTGATGGAGTTGTTGAAACCGCACCTCCACCGTTCTCTAACACACTGCGAGGACTGGAAATGTTTGTGTCACTAGGTTGGAGCAAACACTGTTGAAATAGTTCGAGCAGAATCCGTGCCCTTGCTGTTAAAGTCTATAAAAAAGCCAGGGCTTTGTTAGAACTTCAGAAGCCATTTCCCATCCTACTATCAATCGTGAGTCACATCCACACACACATTAGGCTAGTTGGATTCACTTTTCTAGAATGTCTTTGAGGGTCGTGAGACGCTCACTTTGGGTTTGGCGTTCAGTTCTGCCAACTGGAATTTTGTGAGAGGTTGTCGTTACTTGACATGTTTTTGGTAACAGCCTTTACTAATTGACAGGTTATTTTTTCTTTATGCAAAACATTTCAAGGGCTTTTGGCACTCCATCCACAGTAACCCGAAATGACCCAGATTTAAGTTGTGTTGCCTTAAACGAATGATTTAATAAATGATGGGCCGACGGATGTGGCTCTGACTGTTCCTCTGTCCCGTGGTTTCCCAGCTCCCATCTTCACACCACAGTGTAGGAAAGGGCCTTTCCTCACTTGAATGCTAATACTAAGTTAGACATATGGGGGCTCCTGTATGCCTGCAGTGTCCTGTTAGCTCTCCCAGCTGCTGGTCCTCCATTCTTTCCGATTTTGAAAGCCCCACATAAACACATTCTCTTAAAATAATGTCGGGGCTCTGTGGTGTCGTTTACCTTAGTGTGTAAAAACCATGGGAACACCATCTCCTTGTTAAATATACACTACATGAAAAAGAGGAACAGTCACGCCTTCATCCCCAGGCATTTAATACAGCACAACATGAATTCTTCTGCTGCAAAACCAAATTGACCATGCTCTTTTACATATATGTCTTTGTGTACACATGCAATGTATTCAGTTGCATGTACGTATGAGTATGAGACCTATGGTTTTATCCATGATATGCTTGATCTATGGCTTAGACGCTCTTATTAAACATTAAGAGATTTAAAAGACAAATATGGTGCTATCAGACCTCATATTGGGGTGGTCACGCGCTCGTGACGTCATGCGGACTCATCGATCATATCATACTTTAAAGATGCTGCATGTAAGATTTTCTCTTTAGAGTGTCGCCGCGAAATGAGTTATAGCGGCGCACTGTTAAATACCGGAAGATGTGACCGTAGAGCGGTAGAGAAGAATCTGTGCTTTCGTTAGGGCGACTTCCCTATGGGAAAAACAGAGTGATATTCTTACCCATATAATGAAGAAGGAAAAGCCCCCACAGCAAACCTAGGGGCTACAGCATGTACTGTTAATGGTGGGGTATTGAGAGAAAATCCTACATGCGTTACCTTTACTATCCTTGATATATGCAGATCTGTTCAACAGGTGTTTTTTTTTCTTCTTCCTAGCAGTGCAAGTCAACACCCCTGCAGGTTTGAAAGGACAAGAAGCCATGCGAAGCCCCCCCCCCCCCCCCCCACCCCTCTCCACCCTAGATTAGTCCCAACACTGTGGCCTGACCTCACGGCCAAGATGATCAAGGTTATGGGTCGATGGGTAGATGGTGGCAGTATTAGCATCCGTTCTCCTGGAATATTTGGATGCTGCTTTCTCAGAGCACTTCCTCTGTTTTTCCTTTAGCTGCTGAATGGTTTGCCCTCTGGGGGTTCAAAGGCGTAAACACCTCAAACTATGTTGAAGGTATTCATCTCCTACGATGGGACGAAGAGCTAATGTTTTATGTAGAACGTGCAGAAGAAAATAGTCCCGCTTCTGTTCTGATTTATCTGTTTAAAGCATCGATACCTCATGGGATTTAATGGAACGGCATTGGTAGTTCGTTGTAGCAGATTGTGTTTTGGTTCCATACCAGGGTTAGAGTTCGGCCTCAGCATTCCGTGTGCGTTCGCTCTCATATTTCGTGGAATGCTCAAGCTCGTGTTACCTTCGTATGTTCGACTGAACCAAAGATGCCAGCGGCCGTGCCCACATGCTGCTCACGGGCCTGGCTTCCTGTCCTTTCAAAAGACACCCCCCCCCTGCAAATTGACAAAATGTTTTTTCTGTCTATTTTGTTTTGTGTGTGTGCAATTTCTCAACTGTCTTGACTTGTTAAGCAACATCTCAATGAATTTTCATTGAGTCTCTCTGAAGCCGTACGTGGCATCAAGGATGGCTGCAATTTGTTGTTACTTGTTTTGTTTATTATTATTATTATTATTATTAGAAGTAGTATTAGTATATTATTGCTATAATTGACAAAAATGAAAATCCCATGGTGTGCCTCCTAGCTTTATGGGTTTATAAACGTTTTTTTCCCTAAAGACCAGCAGTTATACTTTGTATAAAAGATGGATTTTTCCTTATTTTTTATGCCATTAAAGATGAAAAGCCTGTTTTCGTTACTCTGGACCCAGTAGCTGCACTGGTATACAATCGCACTGATAGATGAATATTAACAACAAAAAAAGAGAATAAATGAATCAATAATAATAATGATAATGACGAATGAAATAAGAACTACAATAAACTTGTGTTTGAAGCTTTTATATTAAAAAAAAAAAACATCATAAAAATAAAATGACTGTTTTTGTACATCAAAATAAATTCTTTTCAAAAGAATATTTTGGATCTAGTTTCAAAATGATTTTAGTGGTTTTCTATGTTCTGAGTTTCTGAGACACTATGACGTGTCACTGTACAAAAAGACTTTCTGTTGCAGTGGCCTGATGGCTGGGAGGGTTGCCTGGTGTAACGCCTCGTACCAATTATTTTTCTTTTCCTTTCGATTTTTTGGATCTTTTTCTTAAGTACATTTAAAAACAAAAAAAAAGTTTATGGAATATTAAGAAAATGAGAACTTTGAATCTATCCCCTGTAGAACTAGACCCTTCCTCCTTTCCTATTGAATTGCTGTTATTGTGACAAGACTTGAAACGGGCATTTAATATGATAGTATGACTCCAAAAGAAAAAAAACACACAAAAAAAACACAAAAAAAATAAAGTAAAGAAGAAAAAAAAGCTAACGTGTGGGGAGGGTTGAAAGAATATATATAGATGAGTATGTAAGCAATGGCTGTGAAGATAATGTAGTTTTAAACATTGTTATTACCGTTTAAATCATTTATTCAATAAAAAATACAAAATCAACTGAAAACACATCGTGTCATTTGATTTTTTTTTAACACATAGTGTTTGCTATTACAGTGTGTTTCACATTTAGATATGCGTAAAACCAATGTGTTCATTTGCTAAGGAATGGTATGGATTATGTCAGTTGCACACTGACTTTAATACTGTACATATATTGTGTTCAGTTTGCTCGATTAGATTGGGATAAAATATTCAAAGTGTATATTTGAAGTGTTTTTTTTGTATTTTGTATTCCAAACTTGCATCAGAGGTTTTAAATGTGACTATTTTCTACTAAATATTTCAATGAAGGCTGTCCTCAGTCTATACATTTCAATCACACCTACAGAATTAAAGTAGAGGTGGACAAAAGTGAGAGAGTATGAGGGTCAGACATACGGAATACATGGATCTTTTATTTGTTTTGCATTTTTATGAACAAAGTTGAACTTTCAGTATATGCGCTAACGCTGGTAGTGTAATATATTGTTTACACTTTCAATCGGACATGTTTCTCCTCTGATTTATTCTTTCTTCTGCCTGGCAGAAAAACTGAAACTTCAACATAGTTAATCGGCGTTTTGACTTTGTTCTGGACATTTCCACTTTTTTTAACGTTGATTTTATTTTAAACATTTATTAAACAACATTTTATTTCAAATGTTTTCTGTAAGTGTTGACATAATTATTATCTCGACATTTCTTCTTTATACTCAACATTTCGATTTTATTCTCGACATTTCCATTTTTTCCAAACTTTATTGTTTTATCGACATTCCTATTTACTGTAAACATTTTGACTTAAGTCTCGACATATCTTCCTCTTCCTAATTTTTCTAATGCTTGACAAAGAAGGTTTAGAACAACTTGCTCCTCTCAATTTTTCTCCTTATGCCTGGCCCTAATACTCTCTGTTCCCTATCTATAATTCTGTGAGATGACTTCAACCGTCACACCCTTTTTATGATATTAGAGCATGCAGGGCACATGCTGTGGCTCGGGGCTAAATGAGACTCTGCTGACCGATAAAGATTCCATTAAAGGTACAAAAAAAAACAGTTATAATCACAAAAGTATGGTTTAAACTGAACAAGGGAGCTCTTAGTTACTGAAAAGTAATGTGAACGCATCAATAGAACATTATTAAGGATCGTCATGACAACTGGGGAAACTCCATCTGCTGAAGAAGATCATGGGATCTACTATATTGAGCTTATACAGGCCCTTTTTATGCCCATTTTCAGGTTCATATCTGTATCTTGTGCCTCTACTGAGACATGTTTACATGCTTTAATGTTCAAAAAGGTCTTTATTTTTCTCAAACTGTATAGGACAGAAACTCCCTCACAAAAACCTATCTAACACTACAGGAGAGGTAATACCCTAAAAAGCAGAATAGGGCCCCTTTAAAGTCAAATTTTTTTTGCCTAACTTAAACACTGTAGCTGACTTCCACCAAAGTGGTTCACCGTCTTCAAAAGTGATGTCACAGCAGGGTGCAGAGGTTCAACAGACCACACTTCCTTGAGCTAAATCATGTTCTATCAGTGCTTTTTGGGCCGTACTGGTAACACATGCAGAGCTACACAAAGTGTGATGGTGACTGTAATAAGGAGAAGCCCCCCCCCCCCAGCATGCCTGACCTACGTCTCTGCAAGTTCCTCCACCCAAAGCACTGAGCACCGAGTCCTCGTCTGAAAATACATTGCTGCCGGTTACATGATATTCAGGGCTTTAAGTGCTCAGAAATAGTTCAGTCTGCTGCTGGTGTAAAAGACACACACACACACACACACACACACATACACACACACACACACACACACACACACACACACACACACATACACACACACGCACACACACACGCAAACACACGAACGCAGTGCTGACCAGCACTTTGCTTCCTGTGCTGAGTCTGCCTCTGGGCCTCCATCTGCCTGAATAAATGAACTGCTGTTACATCAAGTCCATTTTCAATTTCCATTCAACTCACTTTATTTCACCAGGCATTTATACTGCCTTGCCATTTGTTATAACGTGTCAACCATATCAATCCCATTACCCTTCACTTCCCCGAAGCGGTGATTGTGTGTGTGTTGACCGAGGGGCAGGGTAGGAAACAGGAGAACAGGTAAGTGCTTCCTGCCGCCTCTCAGCTCTCCACATCTTGAGTATAAAATGATACTGAGGTTTAATTATTTGAATTTCAAGTACATTTATACCCAATATTCCCCTGTGTGTTTATGCATCCACGACAAGCTCTTGTGGTAAAGAGCAGCATACTTTAAACACGTTTCCCCCCCCCCCTCACCCCCTCACTTGACTGCCTGTATTGACGCGGTGCTACATCTCACTTCAGTTGAATCGCGGCCCTAGAGAACAATGTGTCCAAACATACGTTACAAAAGCCAGAGTTTGTATGAGTCAGACAGCAGCCTGGCTTCAGCGTGCTGGACTGGAAAGACGTATTAATTGAGGAAGTTAGGAGATTTTTGAATAAGTAAGCTCACTCTTGTCGAGAATCTGTTGTTTAATGAGGAGCCAGTTGGCGAAGTTTAAAAGCAAAACGGCTGCTGGCTTCTGGACTTGACTCTTGTCGGGGTTTGATCCACAAAACTACCCAGAATGTTTTACTGCTGCATGCCAACCCTAATAACAAAATAATGATCTCTGTGGGTTACGTTTGACCCTATTTTTCATTATTTGGTTTGATGATTTAAAAAGAAACATGTAGTTGGACCACAACAAAATAAAATAACAATTGCTGACTAACTTGGTTGTTAGTAAAAAATAAAAATGTAAGGGAAAAGGTAAAGTACATTTTTCACAAGGTTTCTATGTTGTCATTTCCAAGGACCCAACTGCGTGCCATTTTCCCTGAACATGCCCACATATAAAGACCTTTGATTTGATTTTAGATTTCCGGATACAAGTTAATACTATTACGTTATAAATGATTTATCAAAATGTATACTTATCAAAATGTATACTTAGGAAGCATTACGCTATAACCTTTGGTGAGTCCATGACTCAAACATTTGATAAGTTCCATCAATTGTAGGCCAATTATATTGAGTCATTCTGCATGCTGGGAACCAGAACACCACTATATCGGGTTTCCCAGAATAGCCCATGTCATGGTAAACGAATACAGACTGAAGGACCAGTTTTAGATTATGTGCTAATACATTTCAGGGAAAATGGGAATGATCTTAAAACTGTACAATGAAAGTGTTAATTAAGACAAGGGTTTTAAAAATGTACATTGAACATGGTTAGAATATAAAAAGAAGCTTAATATACTCAATGAGAACTGAAATAACTTTTATTATCAGTACATCACACACACACACACACACACTCAAACTGATAGAAATACAAAAGTCTTATCCCTTCTTTACAGTGAAGTACAGTATTATATGCTACAGTAACATACACACTCATCCCCAACACTTGAAATGATATAAACCATTACTGAATGGCCAATGCTGGTTAATACTTTCTCACCAATGGCTCGTCATTTAATGACCCAAAGTGACTTCATGCGGACCCAATGATGATGCGTTTCCTGTGCACTAAACAGAGCCTGGGAGTGAATTCAGGTGCCTTGTAGATAAACTCAAAGATTGAGCAACAGATTTTTTCCAAGTGTCCAATTCCAGGATAAATGCGTATTTTGTCAAGATCTTCTCCGTCTCTGCAAACATCAACGATGCAGTGAAGGCCATACCCAAACAAATATGGTTTGATATAAAAAAAACGACCTCCTTGGCGGGAACCCCCCCTGTGTATATCCATGTATCGTCTTTCATATTTTTTGCATGTAATACATCCTTGTGTCCCCTGATTATCACAACTGGAATGATCTGAGAGGGCTGGAGACAGAAACGCAGTAAGAGGCTACTCATGATGTACATGTGGGAACAGAGGAACAACATGAACACATTTTCAGTCATGACAACACAGAGGTCATCATACATGACAGACATCCGACTATAAACAATCATTCACTTTTACAACATCTCACATACACAATCTTCTTCAGAACACACTTGAGACTAACAGAAAAAGGCAGCTTTACCAACGTATGATATAGCAAAACTAGTAAAGAACTCAAAGTGTAACAACTGCAGATTGGTGACTTATTTCCTGTCCTGAAAACGTACAAAAAAGGCAGCTTGAGAAATATACTTTAAAAATTCTTCTTTCCAAAATTGTATTGTAAAATAAACTCCACGATGCTTACGACCAGCCCTAAAATGCATATTATGTTTGTGCATGCAAGTATGAATGAATGTAGTACAACTACCACACTAAAAGAATGACACATTGATCCACTGGCCCTGAAATGCTCACTTGCTTCAGTAAAACATTGGTAAGTCCTAAAAAGATGCAATAAAAATGTTGATAAAAAAAGAAGAAGAAGTCTCCGTGACGAGAGCAGACATTAGAGAGAAAGGCTGGGTCTGTGTGAATCCTAAGGGACGTTCAGTCGACTTTCTTGCTGCGCAGTCGGAGTGTGTCCAGTAGAAACCTGCTCATGGAGCCAGTGTGCTGCGAGAGGAGGGTCAGCACCTTCCCGTGAACCAGGGTCAGCAGGGTCTGGTGGCCCGTGGCCAAGACCCGGTACCAGGGGCCGTAGAAGGGGTCGGACACGGCCGGGCACAGCATGTTGTTCAGGTTGACCTCGGTCGCCTGGGAGACAGAGACAGACATGTTCATCATATGATGCTAGTAGCAATCAAATACGTTTTACTACCATGGCTGAGTTCAATTTAGTGTCCTTTGCTTTATAACCATTTCTTTAAGTTAACAGTAGAAAAGACTTGGCAACTAAATGTACTCAAAGTACCAAAAGTAAAAGTACTGTTTATGCAGATTTGTCCATTTCAGAATAATATATATTATATGTTTTGATTAGAGTTATTGATCATGAAAGTGTTCTCAAAGCTGGTAAAGGTGCAGCTAGTTTGAATGACTTTGTATACTGCAGGGTAGCTTGTGAATTTACACCAGGTGGAACTACAGTCTGATTTAAGACTTGATTATATTTCACATCATTAATCTAAATCTGTAAAGTAACCAAAGATATTAAACAAATGTAGTGGAGTAAAATAACACGAATCACCTCTGAATTGCAGTGGGGTAGATGTACAAAGTAGCACGAATAGAAATACTCAAGTAAGTCCCTCAAAATTGTACTTAAGTACAGTATTGAGTAAATCTACATAGTTACTTTACACCTCTGGTCCATACCAAACAGTTATTTGAGTAAATTATAAATGTAAAAATATGAGAATAAAATAAATATATTATATGATGATATAATTTAAAAAAGACAATGTCGTTATGTTTAGTGCACTTTTACAAATCTACTGAAAACCACATATACATATTTAATATTAAAAGTATATAAACAAAATGTACACATTCATAAATAAATACATTTAAATAAGTTATAGTGCACTGCCACAACCTACTGAAAGCTAAACATACGTATTTATTGTAAAGAATATGCTATAGTGCATTTCCACAACTTACTGAAACCTAAATACTTTGACACATTCAACATTTGGGTAAACTATATTCAATAATGCAGTCATTTAGTCAAAATGGTCCAAGTATATAGAAGGGAAAGGCCGTAGTGCGAAACACAAAACAAGGTCATTATTCTAACCCGGAATGTGGCACGATAATGGTTTTATCTGGATGTCCTTGTTTCCATAAACATCACAAACCAAAGCTGTAAAGGAAAATAAATGATGATTAACTTTCTGCCCCAACCAACACTAAACCGATCCCCCATATTTCAGCTGATGGAGAAGAAGCCTGAGAACCAGTGTCCAACCACACTTTAACAAACTTGGAGAAACTAATCTCACAAGTGCCTTCACATGAAAAAATACTTACTAAAAAGAGACGTATAAGCTAAATAAAGCCTGTGGGCTTTGGCTTATCATTAGGCAAGCTCAACCTCTGGCAGGAAAAGTACAAACATCTGCCAAGATTCAGATGAAATATACATTTTTGATATTTACTCAAAATAGGTTTCTGAATTCTCAATATAAAACTCAATCGGAAAAGTTAACGGAGCAGAGAAGTCTCACGAAGTCCAGAGTTTCAGAATAAATGGCGATATGAGGTGTGCATTAAGTGAAATGAAGGATCAAAAGATCTAAAAAACAGGTCCTACACTCGGATTGGCTGTAAGGGGAAATGCACCAAGCTGCTCTCAATGCTTCATTAGGAACCACAGGGTGATGTGAATAACCTGCAATCATTTCAGAGAGCGAGACATTTAGTTTGAAGGAATTGGAAAAATAAAGATTGGTAAAAGTGACTTTATGTGAGAGTTTGATACTCATGATACTTCCGTGTACTTATGCACACAATGTTGCAGCCAGGCAGACACCATTTGGCCCTTTTTCATCCCCTCTATTAACCTCGGTTTCTAACTCAAGTGGATTTACACTTCTAATTGCTGTTCAACTCAACGTGGCTCACTCATGCTGCTGCCTCTAATTTCTATGTACAGCGGGGTGGACAAAATAATTGCAAGTGTCAAAGAATAGGAGATGTAACCAGCTGCGAACATGAGACTGAGTTCTAAAGAAAATCATGAGAATGCAGGAGCAGAGCTGACAGGCAGGCCCTTAAACAGCCACTGGTGAAGCACTTACAGCACTCTGCCATTGTATAGCCGGAACAGAAATCAACATGGAATACAAAAAGAATGAATGAATGATCTATTCATTCAGAAAAAAACAAACAAGGTGAGGCATACAAGAAAACTCAAGACCTTTTTAGTCGAGCTTTTAATTCATCTGTATGTATCCTTCCATACATTAAATTCTCCTTACTTCATGGTATGTTGGTATACTAAGTCATTTCTTTTTTTAAATACTGTATGTCTAATCCTGCCTCTGGTGTTTCCTCACCGTACTGCGAGGAGATGTTTCTTTAGTTCCTGTTTTTTTTAATGTATTGATCGTAGTTATTATTGAGTCATTTAGTGCTTTAGTGCAGATGGAGGAAGGGTTTGTTGTATTGTGAGAAGCATATTGTGTAACATTTTTACTTTTAAAGTCTGAAGTTTTTGTAATAGTTGTGTAATTGCTTTTCTTACTGTGATAAGTGAATTGTAATGTAGAATTTTGATATACTTTATTTGATATACTTTATTAATCCCCGCAGGGAAATTGTTTCTCTGCATTTGACCCATCCTAGTGTTAGGAGCAGTGTGCTGCCATTTTGAACGGCGCCCGGGGAGCAGTGTAGGGAACGGTGCCTTGCTCAGGGACACCTCAGTAGCACTTGCCGGGACTTGAACTGGTGACCTTCCAGTTGCCAATCCAAGTCCCTATCGACTTCGCCACCACCGAATTAAATATGCTTATTCTAATACAGAGGACTTAATGACACTTGCTGTTATTAAAGGATCAGGCTCAGTGCAAGATTGTTTGCACTAGATTACTATATAAATATTCCAAATTAAAAAGGAATTGCAATTCAAGAGTATTTTTTTTAAATCAGCATCAAACAGGCACAAGCTAAAACAGGAGAATACATTCCAGCATGTCATGTAAGTAGTAGATAAACATTACATTGAGTGAGTCAGTATCAGCCCTGAATCAAAAGCAAGAGCCTGGAGAACGTTCAAATTAGGCAGTGAAAAAAACACCCAAATCCCACACTAGCATTTAACACGTTTTGAATCTGCACATTTATATATTATTTAAGGAGGTGCAATCATCCAATGCATAACAGGAGAGGTGTATATGTATTTAGATGTTATGTGTCTTGTTCTTTATACCGTTTCAGTTTTATTTATCATTCAATCACAGTTTTCCTTTGCTTCCTTCTGCTGGAACAACTGTGGTTTATATGCGCTGTCGAGCTCTTGCAGCCTATCTTGGCCAGGTAGGGTCAGTTATGTCTCCGAGGGTCCAGGTCATAAGGGCGCGGCATTGGGATCGGACCATTCACTCATGTTCTCTGCATAGGGACGTATAGTGCTGTAGCCAGCAGAGGGCTCCATCTTACCAGGCCGAGGAGCTGCAGGAAGAGGAAGTGGTAGAGGAAGAGGAGGCCGGTGGAGAGCAGAGCCCACCACATGTCCCCCAGAGGCTCCGGCTTGTACACACCTGCAGAAAAGAGAACCCCAGTTATGTAGGTTAAAGAGAGAGAGAGCGCACAGAATGTGGCAGCTCTGGCCCAGCTGACCTCCCCTGTGTTTGTGCATTTGCAACACGTCAGTCATGTCAACAGATGGAACACCCTGCAACCACGGTAACAGGATGCGGTGTCAAACTGGCTTTTCCTGTTTCCTCACTGCTGCTAGAGAACTACCAGGGGAAGACATTAAATGTGCACCGATTATGTCAGTTTGAACAAGAACAAAGAACGCTTCCTTTTGTGAGGCTCCAGTGTTACGTTGCTAATGAACAATGAGGCGCTTCATGCAGAGGTTGGATTAATGTGATGCGCCCTAGTTACATTTAGACATGACATCTTTTTTTTTTAAAGCTCTCAACCAAACCATAGTTAAGCACTCACAGGAATTTCCCCCTGTACCAACATGCTTGTAGCTCGTCTTGCATATAGGTGAGGCTACTGTAAATGCATCTAGATGTGCAAAATGAGGTTTCCAGTTTATACACATATGCCTTCATGTTGTAACGGGCGAGAGCAAAAGGTGTGTGTTTGAAGTAAACAGATAATTACGTGATTTAGGTGAGCCGTAAAAGACACAGCGGTTGCACTGACTCAAACACCTTCAACAAAATGGAATTCATCCAAAGATAAAAAAGGTCATGGTAGCCCTGTGTGGTTGGCACATGAGAGGTATTTCACCTCGAGTGTCAATGTGAGTGGAGAGATTTTTTAAAGGTCAACACTAACCTCCTTTCCTGAACAGGTATAGAGGCACCAGGTACAGCATGGAGTGCTGGATGTAGTAGATCTCCTTCTCAAACGGCAGCTGAGGAGAGAATACACCATTACACTTCTAAACGACCCACATTAAGCAGAACATTTGCTTATCCAATTTGCTTATAGTGTATATCGTTTTAAAGAGGCCATTTTGTTGTGCTTTTTTCCCTTTCCTTTAGTGTTGTATAGATTTGCGTGCATGTAAATAGTGTGCAAAGTCTCACATCCCAAAGAAGGGATATGTGTCCCCTCGGTGTAAAGAGATCCGGAAAGTGCCCGTTCATTTGTATTTAAAGCAACAGACACATAATCAGCTCTTTTGGAAACGGAGGGGTTTATGGGATGCTACAATGCTCGATCAGTTGGGTATTTTGAGCCAAACACTGCAGAGACATGTTTTTTATATATCTGAGACCTACATTATATTGTTGAAAAAGAGTATAACAGGGTTAGGGTTAGGGACCTTTAAGAGGCCACACTCAGAAATATAACAATAACTATAAATATATTATTTTAAAAACACAAGGGTCCACATCAGAACTTTGTTGCCATTGTGGTCACTTTCTAAGGCTAGCCTTCTCAATTAAGATTTATTTAGTTGATTCATCTTTTTAGATTTTTTTTTATGCTATTCCATGAAATTTAGGATCACGTCTTTGGTAAACAACATACTTAAAAGATATATTTTTTTTAATGTTTAGAGATGTAACCAACTAATCAATCAACTCATTGAGTGATTTGATGTATGATAGAAACACTGTCAGCCACACAGGAGGGTGGATTAATACAATTGTCTTTTAACATTTATTTTCTACTAGCAATAAGGTGTATTTTATTTATTTGTCACACCCTTATGCATATTCCCTGCACAACATAACCATCCACTGTACGGCTCAGACACAGCTGGAGAGTGCAGCGTGTATTCAAAGTTATCATTATAGTTATCATTCTTGGTGTGGCCGGACATTAAATCAGTGTGGGACTTCCTGCACTCTGTCTGCGCCGCGCTCTAATGCACTGACCTCAGAGCAGCATTAATAACCGGCGCTGGCTGCAGTTTGAACTGTGCTCTGCTGGCTCTGCATGAGAGCAGCGCTTCAGTCGGGGTTTGTCGAGTCATTTCTATCCATTATTCTCCAGCTAGCGAGTGGAGTTATTAGGGAGCGTGGCATCAGAGCGCTAAAGCTAACCTAAGATCAGGGCCTCAGACTCCGGGGAGAATGAAAATGAAAACCACTTTAGCAATAAATATACCTTTTTGGTTTAGAAAGAAACCATCTGCACGACTGGGGATACTTATTATCAATGGTATAATCTACAAAATGATACCACTACTTTTTACATTTTTAATACAAATGTATAACTCAAGTAGATTTATGAGAGTATGCCGCCTCTTTAGTCAATTCTGTTGAAACTGTAAAAATCATATTCATTCCTCACATTCATTTTTAGATCTGTGGTGAAGACTATTTGAAAAGAGCAAGATGACCTATTACATTATGTACTATTGACGCTATAGGGCACATCACTAGTTCTGTGCAGACATACTTCCTTGTTCAAAAAAGGTTCTTTATCTAACAGGGAAATAGAGTTATGACAGGAAGCCTTTGCTTTTCTTTGGTACGAGCTGTTCTGTAGTATGAACATTTGATCTTCACAGGGATCACGTTGGTCAAAGCTCAAACTGGCAACACTTGATTCAATGTAAGCAAATATACGTTAGAGTGCATTATCTTCTGCATCTGGGGCTCGTCTGCAGCTGTCAGTGAGATCCTTTCAAGCAGCCAGCGATTTCCTTTAGTAAAAATAGATTCCCATCATCAATTAAGCTTTGCGATTGAGACCATATTTTCTTTTCCAAATGTTTGAATTTAGTTCTTTAGATTATTTTCTTTGGAGATGCTAAATGTACTGTAACAATCTGTCAAATGTTTGAGAAAGAGAAGATAAGTAGTCAACTTAAACATGTCAAAGCTAAGGGATTTAACTTGTTCCCCTGCTGAGCTGTCATAAAAAAATAAGTATCTGGATTATGAAGACACCTCCACTTCAGAGACAGAAAAATGGAGCATCAAAGAGTTTTTAACGGAGATTTTCCAGTCCTAGTTGCTTACCAGTCTAGTGTTGACTACAGGGAACATTAATGCCAGTAGTGCACCATTCAGCATGTGGACATGCAGCCTGTAAACACACAAGGAAAAAATGAGTAAGCTAATAATAATAATAATAATATTAAAATTCACAAACATCTCACATCCTCCATCACACCTGCCAGGAACATCTTAACACCAAATGTCCACATTGCACGCACCATTACATTATCGACATATGAGTTTGAGTTAGTGCTGATATAAGCACAGAGGGCCAGGTGGAGGACGGTGTGATTATGTTCAGAGCTGCTGTAAGCCAATCAGAGCGCTCCCTGATGCTGTTAGCAGCAGCTGTCTCTCCTCCTTTGGCGGGGTGCGTTCCTAGTGGAAGCGTTGAATGTGACAAGTCAGGTCACAGAAGGCACAGGCAATTAGAAGCTTTTTCTCCAAGCGTACGTTTAAGATTCCTGACATTTTTAACAACCATAGAGTAAGTCTCTGTCATTTATCTGGTTACTCTGGCTATTCATTCATTATTTGCCTGAAACAGACGATTATATTCAGAAGTTTTGTCTACAAAATGTCAGAATGATGTGACAAAATGTCCATGAAAGTTATTTAAAGTCCAAGGAGATGTCTTTACAATTAAAATGTGTTATGTTATTCCAAAATATTCACTTTCAAATGCTTCAAAACCAAGAAAAGAAGAATATACTTTACTTGAGAGGCTGAAATCAGCGTTTCTGCATGAAAGATTACTCATTAATGATCAGGCTTTTCAATATAATTGCTGGTTATGTCTCTATTGAAGGCCAGATCATTGAGTCGAGTACAGCTCCAGCATAAATGTAGATATAGCCATGTCTTTAGTTGGGGCACATTCTTTAGTTGCTTCCATCTCACTCGCTATTCACCACACACACAGCCTGTCTGGTCCTGCAGACAGAGTGTTGGTGGTTTTGGTGTGGGGGTTGTGTGTGATGCTTGTTCAGTTAACTTCTACACATTTCTTTTTCACCAGAAGTTATTGTTAGAGCTGCCGTATCCAAAAGCCCAGGAGCTTATGTGTCAAAGTGCTTATGTGTCATGTGTTTGCTCTTTTGTCAAATGAGCTGAAATGGCTGTTGTGACAGCCAAGGTCAGTGTGAGAACTGTGGAACTGTGGGAGTGTCAGTTAGACTGAGTCCAGCTGTCACTCCGGACCTAGGTAAAAACGGTCTACCTTATTCAAATACACCACCACTGAGGCTGCAGCCACACGAGGACGATAACGGTCGTATCTGCTACAGTTCTCTATCAGATAGACGGTTCGGCCACACGAGGCCGACATGGAAACGCAGAGAACGATAGCGATAACGAGTCCCAAGGCGAACGAAACGCTCTGGGGGGGCCAAACGGCGAGTGAAGTCTAATCGGACAGGAGAGGAGACACGCAGCTCTGCATGATCACCTGCAGCTCCGCCCGCTGTGATGGAGCGATGAGCGGAACAAAACACACACTTCAAGTTAGATCATCACCCTTAGCTATTTTAATTACCTCTCAAACTACCTAAACTAGTTATAAATATGTTTATTTTTACTGTCGGGTCACTCATTACTGGATCAGCCAGCTGCATGAGACCACGGATACTGACGGGCTGTCAGGAGAGGGGGAGGAAAAGATAGGCTCCGTCCTCCGTGTATTATTCTTATATTATTATATAGAGTCGTTATTCATTTGTTTTAAAGCTCAATAAATAACAAAGAAGACCTTTGACCAGCACTTTTCTAATTTTGTCCGGAAGATTTAAACTTTAACAGACATGTTGACCAGCGAAACCTCACTGCTGCTAAATCCAGCGCGGAGAATAAACAGAAGGGCAACCATGGCAACCATGCATGCGTGCAAGAAGTCTTCTTCGCTGCTTTTGGTGTATTTTGTGGCAGAAGTACAGCGCCACTTACAGGCCCGGCATATGTACGACAGCGTCTCCAGCGGTTTGAGCTGTCTCGTGTGGACAGACACGTTTCTGGTGCCTATTGCGTGTGGACGGAAGACTTTTTCGATAACGATTTCGGTGCGTTTCCGTTATCGTCCTCGTGTGGCTGCAGCCTTAAACCTTTGCCAAGTGTGTGGTTTTTATTTAAGATTATAGAAAGGAGCTTTAGTATGTGTATGTCAAGTGTATTGATGATTTGGGAATTAGGCATTTACCTTGATATATCAATCACTACATTATGATTAGACCTTTTACATGCACAAACACCTATATAGCACACCACAAGAAAGGGAAAAGCTAAATAGGGCCTCTTATAACGGGGACTTGTTTTTGAAAGAGTCACAGAAAAAAAAAAAGTTTCATCCCTCAGGTCAGCGCAGACAGTGAGTTTTTTAGTTACAGCGGATTAGTTTTATATATTGCAGAGATTCACAAGAGCAGCAGTTAGATTTAGTACTAAGGCTGCTATGAAACGACTCCTTTCACTGTGCCCTGCTGTTTTGTTCATGGCCTGAGAGAATAAGGCTGATTAGTCACCCGCTTCTCTATTGAAATGAGAGTTTGTGTGGTTGCATTTTAAAACAGATACACCGGTTACTTTCACTCCCTGTTGTATTTCTAACAAAGCAGCTGCTCAAGGAGTTTTCTCTGTAGTTTCTAAACTGCACTTGTTGTTGCTATGGTTACCACGCCGAAATCAACCAGTGCTGAAATCTTTATGAGTCAACAGGATTACAATTTAAAGCATTTGTTTTTCAAAAGAAGTTCCTATGTTTTTATTAAAGCCATCATCTGCGGGATTTTTTTCCAGATGCCACGTTTACACAAATGTCAAAGAAATCATAACATTATTTCTCAAGGGAAATACACTTAATATATCTGGCAAGCTGAAACAGTATCAGGGTTTTTCTAGAGGGCAATACTGTGGCGCTGATCTTGTATACAAGATATATAAATTCTCGTGAGACCATAGTGCCCGTATAGAAGATGGCTCCGTAAAAACAAAGCTGTTTATGCCGTCTGACAGTCTATTTGACACACGATTTACAGTTTTTGACAAACAGTAATATTGTTTTCTGCAATCACTTTAAAATGTTACGAGGAATATCTGCATTCTGGTATGAGGACGCACCTAAAGTACGAGGGCACAGCTCCCCTGTCACCCGGTTGAGACAAAATCCTGAGTATTATATAACATAGTCTATTATGAGAAAGAACATCTTGGCCTGAAGGATCAATGTCATTTTCTGAAGTGACGTACTTAAACAATTTTGTTTTCCAAATATGAAAGAAGATTCACAGACTCACTATTTAATTAGCTACTTTATAGTCATTTCAGGTAGCTTCTGTTGCCTTGATGAAACCTCTCACTGCAGCTGCATCGGACTCCCATAGGGCTGAGGAAACAGAAAGTGACCCTGCTCGTATTTATTTCAGAGTAAATCCAACTTCCCACTGGCAAAAACACTATCATTCTCCGGATTAATTAACTGTCCAGACAGGAGCAGTTGGTGAGGCGTGACGACTTTAAACCCCAACAAATCTATTACAATAAAACTAAAAAGTAATTACGATCAATGTGGCAATTGCTTTTCATATGACGATACAAATAATTAGGGTCTGTCTGCCCAATCATTTTATATTACATTCTCTGCAGGTACATCTTACAGTTTGTTGACATAGAGTCGTGACCCTTTAATGATATATACACAATACATTCTTTAATTTTACTGAATGTAACACCAAAAGGAGCCAGGGGGGGAAATACTCACCTAAATACAACCATTGCTGTTTTACATGGTGGGCAGGCCAGCAGGAAGATCTGTTGAAGAAAGAACAGAGAGATGACAAAGTGCATCATCACACATCTTTAGTACCTCTAAAGCAATATGAAGAAAATAAACAAATTGCTTTAACGCATTTTTATTATAATAAGAGCGGAGGCCACTGTTAAGTGCTTCTCGCTTCAAATGAGAAAACAAAATGCCGAGTTCAGATGGGACCCAGGAGGTTGGTCTAACAATTACTGTAGATTTGAAAGCATTAGAATGGCTGACAAGTGCTGGCATAAATGTATTTGATTGCCTGATTTCAAACAGGCCTGTCGATAGAAACAATCCACAACTCATTGGACATGGAACAGGGAGAAGGAGAATAATCCATTTCTGTTGCAGGAAGGCCATGAGCGGGAATAAATCCTGGACTTTTTCATTGACCGACGTGCTTTGGTCAGGCTTTTTTAAGTTTATGATAATGACTGTTATAAATTAAAACCTGGAACGTATGAGTCCATGTTAAGTTTATAGCAGAATCAAGTGACCTACCAAAAACACTAACAAAAGCTCCAGATATTTGATTTAAAGAGGTTTTTCCCTTTCCTGTTACGTTTTTAAGAATTGTGTGCATGTAATGGTTTGCAAAGCCAAAAATCCCAAAGTCCCCCCCCCCCAACCTGCCTGAAACGCCTCCATTGGACTATGTTGACTTCTGTATTATAATGACATCACCATGCAACACTTGCACTTCTATTGGCTAGTGCTCTTACAAATTCTACGTGACAGGGTAAGGGGCGGGACATCTCTAAGTGATTGACCAATCACAACAGAGCCAGCCTGTTGACCAATCAGAGATCAGAGCAGACTGGGTTCTGGTTTCAGACAGAGGGTGAGAAGAGGTGCTGCAGCACAGGCAGTATGAGACAAAATAAAGACATTTTTGAACATTAAAGCATGGTGACATCACAGTAAAGGCACACAATACAAAAAGGAACCTGAACATAAGCACAATAGGGCCCCTTTAACATTCAATGAGAACTAAAGGGAAAGCCAGTTTCTAAATGGTTTCTAAATCATTCCTTTCAAATACAACTGGACATGTTGGCTTTCTAATTGAATGACATTATATGATACTTTGTAATTGATCATCCCAGTTCTGCATCTATGCTCAGCGACTGTTCTGTTTAAGGATAGTGCAAACATGGATTGGTTCAAAACACCATCTGACACAAGAAAGGGTTGGTTTGCCGGGAGGCTAGAGGCTGCAAACAGAATTACAAGAAAGCAATTTACTTCTGGACAAGTCTCCACTGGCCAGGGGATATGTCTTAGTGATGGATCTGCAGCACACCCATCAAGTCTTATTAACCTGCACAGTGAACAGAGGGAAGTTTGTTCTGCAGACACCATCGGAACAAACAAAAGCTTTTTAGTGCAGGGTGGGAACAAAAAAACAAACAGTTCCTGTTCCTGTGAATATCTCTTTCTTGTAAAAATGTAAATTCAGATGAATATATTTTTTCTTTTAATGTTTTTTCTAGGGGAATAGAACAATGCATGCAAATTGCTTATTTATTTATTAATACAATTGTTTGATGAAGAATACATGTGTGCATTCTTAGGCCTTGCAAATCCCTGTGAAGTATTATTAAAGTAAGCCACTATTGTTTTACACACCTCATCTCATATGGAACCACCATGTGTTTGATAATGAATGAATAAAACAACTTATAGAAAAATGAGGCAACAATTGCTGAAATAAATATATTTTTGGCAAAACAAAATCATTTCATCATCCTTATAGTGTTGAAACCATAGACTGTATGGTTGAAATCTGCCTTTTGAGACCGTGACAAAATGGCAGAAAACGCTCTGTTTTAAATGATGTACATTACAAAACATCAAAAGGTTTAAGACGTGAAGTCAGTAGGGGGTCAGAATGGTGTGTGACTTTTGTAAAGTGCAGACAATAAATAAAAGGAAACAGGAGGGGAACTAATGTTGCCAAATAACCAGGGGGTGCCTGCAGAAAGAGAGAGGGAGTTATTAAAGCTATTGAGTTTTATAAGCTGGGAACAGTATGCTCAGAAGTTAAGAAGAGACACTGATGATGGACCGGTCAATCATCAGTGCAGTGACTTGTAGGAGCACTGCAGAACTGGAAACAGTGGGGGTCCCCATGTGACAGTCGCAGTTTGATCTCAGTGTGTCTTATAAACTGTAGGGGCAGGGGAAAAGGTTAAGGCAGGTACTTTAGATTCAAATGAAAATCTATGATGCATCCTCGTAACTACGGTCATTAAATGTCCACTTTTGTGTAAGGTTTGAGGGTGTGGTTCTGCAAGCCTCATTTGCAGATTCACCTGTCGCGGCGCGCCCAGAGGCTTTTTAGTGGGCGCGTCACCGGGATGCCAGGGGTGGTTCTCACGGGAGAACCACCCCTGGCCATCCAGGGTATTCAGCGAGATATTCAAGTTTTCCTCAGCATGTCTATACAGTGGGGCAAAAAAGTATTTAGTCAGCCACCAATCGTGCAAGTTCTCCCACTTAAAAAGATGAGAGGCCTGTCATTTTCATCTTAGGTAGACCTCAACTATAAAAAAATCCAGAAACTCACATTGTCTGATTTTTAAAGAATTTATTTGCAAATTATGGTGGAAAATAAGTATTTGGTCAATAACAAAAGTTAATCTCAATACTTTGTTATATACCCTTTGTTGGCAATGACAGAGGTCAAACGTTTTCTGTAAGTCTTCACAAGGTTTTCACACACTGTTGCTGGTATTTTTGGCCCATTCCTCCATGCAGATCTCCTCTAGAGCGTTGATGTTTTGGGGCTGTTGCTGGGCAACACGGACTTTCAACTCCCTCCAAAGATTTTCTATGGGGTTGAGATCTGGAGACTGGCTAGGCCACTCCAGGACCTTGAAATGCTTCTTACGAAGCAATTCCTTCGTTGCCCGGGCGGTGCGTTTGGGATAATTGTCATGCTGAAAGACCCAGCCACGTTTCATCTTCAATGCCCTTGCTGATGGAAGGAGGTTGTCACTCAAAATCTCACGATACATGGCCCCATTCATTCTTTCCTTTACACGGATCAGTCGTCCTGGTCCCTTTGCAGAAAAACAGCTCCAAAGCATGATGTTTCCACCCCCATGTTTCACAGTAGGTATGTTGTTCTTTGGATGCAACTCAGCATTCTTTCTCCTCCAAACACGTCTAGTTGAGTTTTTACCAAAAAGTTCTATTTTGGTTTCATCTGACCATATGACATTCTCCCAATCCTCTTCTGGATCATCGAAATGCTCTCTAGCAAACTTCAGATGGGCCTGGACATGCACTGGCTTAAGCAGGGGGACACGTCTGGCACTGCAGGATTTGAGTCCCTGGCGGCGTAGTGTGTTACTGATGGTAGCTTTTGTTACTTTGGTCCCAGCTCTCTGCAGGTCATTGACTAGGTCCCCCCGTGTGGTTCTGGGATTTTTGCTCACCGTTCTTGTGATCATTTTGACCCCACAGGGTGAGATCTTGCGTGGAGCCCCAGATCGAGGGAGATTATCAGTGGTCTTGTATGTCTTCCATTTTCTAATAATTGCTCCCACAGTTGATTTCTTCACACCAAGCTGCTTACCTATTGCAGATTCAGTCTTCCCAGCCTGGTGCAGGTCTACAATTTTGGTTCTGGTATCCTTTGACAGGGATATCCTCCACTATGGTCTTGGCCATAGTGGAGTTTGGAGTGTGACTGTTTGAGGTTGTGGACAGGTGTCTTTTATACTGATAACGAGTTCAAACTGGTGCCATTAATACAGTTAACGAGTGGAGGACAGAGGAGGCTCTTAAAGAAGAAGTTACAGGTCTGTGAGAGACAGAAATCTTGTTTGTTTGTAGGTGACCAAATACTTTACCAATGAATTCATTAAAAATCCTACAATGTGATTTCCTGGATTCTTTCCCCCCATTCTGTCTCTCATAGTTGAAGTGTACCTAGGATGAAGATTACAGGCCTCTCATCTTTTTAAGTAGGAGAACTTGCACAATTGGTGGCTGACTAAATACTTTTTTACCCCACTGTATATGTTAAATGGAACGGGGGAAATAACTGAAAATAACCGTATGTGGATATTGCATCGACCGACCTGGAAGCACGTCTCCTTGGAGAGGACGCGCACAGAGAGAAAGAGAGATTCTCTCCAACGCCGGGTGAGATCGCTCCTTTGTGCCACGCGGATCATCGTGTTTCCTTTTTTGATGGATTATAGCCTAAATAGGCCTACAAACATTTTCTGTTGTTGCCGCCGACGGGCGCAGGAGCAACAGCCTTTTTTATTTCAGCGTTAAAATACCCATATAAAAGTCTGTATTTAATACACAATGGCTCTTTTATGGTGACATTTGTAATTGAATTTGTTTGCTATTCCAGAATGGCACTAAGAAGATGGTGGTGTTGTCACAGCCAATCACACTCTCCCTGGCTGCATCTCACTTCTCTTAACTTCAATCCTTGCGTCTTTTCCCTGCTTCTTCTCCCTTCTCGTGGTTTTTCCGCAAGGAAACCACGAGAAGGGCGAAGAAGCAGGGAAATGAGTTTTAACAGCAATGGGACGTCCTTTCCTCCGGAGCGCCACGTGAAGCGACGTCCGTTTGTGATGACGCCACACAGCTGATCGTCTGACAGCAGCTCTGTCCCCGTTTTTTTCACAAACACCCCCGCCTCTGTTAGTACACATTTACTGACATAAACATTTGTATCATCTGTTGTAGACCCAAATAAATTAAATTAAATAAAAACTCATTCTCAAAAAAGATAAAAGCCATTCTTAAAAATGTATAAACGAAAGTCGATAGTTACTTGGTATCAAACAAGTGTATATAAAACAAAGATATTGAGTGCAAAGGAGTTACCACTGTATCAATGGTCAGCCAAACACTGTTCACAATCTTCTGCAGCTCCAATAAACCATTCAGGCCAAATTATTTCCACATGCATGATCACATTTATGACAGTCCGAGCAGCCTTGGCAGTGCTGTTGCAGAGTTAAAGACTCTGAAATTATTTCAGATGTTTGTTTCTCCCCATTAATTTTACAACCAAAATATTGTTTTATCTGGAGGTGCAGCAGCCTAAGACATTATACTTAATGGACTTAAAAATAAGATACATCACAAATCCCAGCCTCAAAGGTGACTTGGTTTGATATTGTGGATTATGTAGACCTTGAGATGTATAGAGCAAAATATAAATAATTGTTTTAAGTAAAGCATACAACACGAGTGTGGCTGTATAATGAAAATTGAATCAATTGCGTAGAGATTGACAGAACCCCTTACGGATAAGCAGTACTTCCTTTTTACAAGTGTAGTCATTAAGTGATACAGTTGAGTGCTGTTGACTGAGTAAACAATCTCCTAGGTTATAGCTACAGCTGATAAATGAGGGCACGTTAAAGATAATGCTGATACTATACTCCGTTATATTGATAGTGCATGTTTGCTGCGCACAGCTTGTTAACGGCACGGTACTTCAAGTTATAGGCAAGCTTTCAACCCATAAAGCAAAAGACCAAACACCAAGTCTATATGGTCATTGCTGCAGTGTGCAGTATTTAAACCTTGTATTAAACCCATTCAAAGCTGCAGCAGAAAGGCCAACTGCCTGTTTTAGAGGAGGGTTGACATATTGTTACCTGGAGTCTCCAGAGTGTCTCTAATGATTGTATTGGATCAGTGGAGTCGTGGCAATATGTGCAAGGTAACAAAGTTCACCTGATAAGAGTGTCTGTGTCTGGCAAGAGCTCAAGTATCCTGTGTTAGAAAGGATCCTCCCAGATGACTGTAGAATCCTGTAGGAGGCAGTGAGTCATTTAAACACCAGACAGACAGTGACATTTCTTTAACCCATTCCAACATCCCTATACTGTATGTTGGACAGCACTTTCCAGCAATAACAAATGACGGCTGCTATTGGCCAACCAATTATTGGCCTTTAAAAAAAAGAAATAGGAACAGCAAAACAAATCAAGTTTTCACATGTGTTGCATCATTGATATTGTTATAGTGCTGATACAGTGAGAAGTGAAACAAGAAGACGTGAATGAGCTTTGACTTGCGTCAGCACAGACAACTCGTTGCAAAGATAGATGCAAATTAAGTTGTTTTGCTTTGAGGTGAAAAGTTTAACTAACTTGTCTACATAGTAAATGAATTAAAGAATGGGTTCAACTGACTAATCAGATTAACATGAACCAAAAAGTGTTGTCTTTTACTACCTTCCGGTTTATTGTACTTTAAAAAAGGTCGTATTAGTCTTATTTCCAACAAAATAGTTTGTCCCCCACAACCAGGGCTATGCAACATTTCAATATTGGGATATTAGACTAGATATCATCCTAGATTTCTGATATTGTATTAAAAGTGTTTTTCCTGCTTTGAAAGCCTGCATTACAGTAAAGAGATATAGGTTTCAGAGCTTACCATACTGATCTAGATTTGTTGTTTATTAGGGTACATCTGAAATCTGCAGTCATTCTAAATATCTTGATATTATGCAAGAAAACAATATCAAGAAACACTGTGCCCCTGCCATAGTGAACTGACTCACATGAACATGGATGACAGTAACATTGAGCAGTTAGTAATCATTTCCGACGTCTGTCAGTTTGGCGGTGGGCCTGCTCTTGTTCCATGTGGATGAAACAGACATCATGGTTGTCGGATGCGAGGCTTGGACTCATCACTCAGCGGACAGTGAACTCTTCACCTCTCGCCCACCTTGTGCCAAGTGATGCTCTATCTCCTGGTGTTTTTTTATGTTAGTGTGATCTCATGTGGTACTGGACACAGCCACTCTATGCATGACAAATACATTTCTTTCACCGACTAGTAGTTTCATGACAACTAGATTTAGATGGAGCAGTGGTTTTGCTTGAAAAGGTGTATTTTCTACAAGTTAAAAAGACAATCGACGCAGTAAGCATTCGTGTTCTGTGAATATTTTGTAATAATATTGAAACTATTCAGAGAAAAGCCAATGCTAATGAAGCAATGTCGCAGACAGGCTTTAATGACACTGCAGCACAGCAACACAGTCAAGGGGCTATGTTATCAACACACAAGTGAAGTAGATGCCAGGGCTGATTACTCAAGGACTGAACACTTTAGCAACAGCAACACTTGACTTTGAACACTTTGCCAGGCAGCAGGCATCATGGGAACTTTACAAGTGGAAACCTTTTCCAGCCTGTAAAATGTGCTCATGATTCTGTACTATAATCTTCTCTAACTTCCTGGTGCACTGTTGTTATGCATGGTTGCTGGGTTAACAAGCTAAAAAAGGGAAGACAGGAAAAAGAGACAATACGTATGACAGAGCTTCATCTTGATTTGGTTAGTCTGAAAGCAATTACAAAAGCCACACCCATTTACTGTAAGTCCACCAACTGTTTATGGGGAACTGGTGGGTTTTATCAGATTATAAAATGAGTCAATACAAGCACACTAAATACAGTCGCACAAAGTATCATCCTGGGAACATTCACCGTTACTAAGCAGTTGAATCTTTGACAAACATTAACTCTCCTTCCAGCCTTCTGGTTGAGAAATCATCTGGAGGGCAGCTGCAACATTATGCCCACAAACAATAACAAAGCCAGAATGGAGAGCACACTCCCTGTTGCACCTCTGTTTCTGATTATACAGTCAATCTCCAGGCAGCTCCCAGCCCTATTCCCCCGAACAGATCAACTCCTGGAGGCAATCCCTGCAGAGCCGTCTCCTTTGATCAAAAACACTCTGCCTTACAGTTATCCCGTCTCAAAAGTCAAATGGAAATGTTGCAAGAAAACTGTAACTTTCACCTCTCACCACCTTTTTCGAAACATTGCTTCTTTTCTGCACATCTCGATGGTAGAACAATAACTTCTAAGTACTTACACATACAATAAAAAGGTACATGTCATTTACTATCCCACTTTATGCAATGTTAACATTCTTACATCTCAGATGAAAATACTAATAACAATACTGCACTTCATTTATATGACAGCTTTAGTTACTTGACATATTAGCGTGTTCAATGAAAACCATGTATTTGAATATTTGTGATAAACTGGAAAATCAAGTTTTCCTTTACGTGTTGAAAATGTTTCCTACTTCCTAAGTTCAGGATCAGTTGCATCCACACAAAGCTGAAAACAGGGCAGTTTTTCACTTTCACTACCCAACAGCAAATAAAAGGAGTTCAAATTAGCACAATGGTAATTATCTACTAAAGTAAATTGTAGTATACACAATTACCCAGCAGTCTAATTGACCCAGAAAGATGAAATGTAAAAGTGTCAATGAACATGTTATTGTATACTGGAGTAATCCCAGTGTGGTGCTTTAAAAAAGGATCTAAATATGTATCACCCCCCTGCACCAAACTGTCAATAAGCATGAGGAATGCCTGCTGTGGATTATTTTAACCTTGGTACCCATTCATGAAGGGAAATATCACCCCCATCAGTCACTTCTTCATCACAGAAAGTTATTCATTCCTCTCCACCATCTATCAAACACTGTCCTGTAATCTGAAATAATCAGGGGACATCACTTTAACTTGTTCTCCATAACTCATGTGTATGACAAATACATTACAACACAGTTGGCAGTGATCCGTTGCCTTGACCCCGTGGTGTGCAATCATGTACCGTGAAGGTCAGGAGCAGCAGGAGAAACATGCAGGTGCTGCATACACTCATGGGGGAAGTGGAGACAGAGAACCTTTGTGCTGTTTTCGACCTCTGGTTCAAACTCAACCAAATGCAAAACAACAACATCAATCCAACTTGACTCGCTTCCTGTGCACTTTTACATTCAGCTCAGACTACAATGCTCCTCAGTAGTAGCCTCAGAGCTGTTCATAAGATCACCTCTTAGTCATAAACAATTATTCCTGTTCAAATCAGATGACGCCCAGCTCTGGTTGCATACCCTAAGGGCTGAACTTGACGGAAAAAGTCTTTTTACGAGGAAGCGATTTCAGTTTGGACTACTTCCGCTTACCAACTGTGATTATTGTGAATTTGCAACCCATGTGTACGCTGTGAAAGTGTACGTAAGAAGGCCAGATAAGAACAGGAGTATGTCTGCAGTTTAACTTTTTTTGTTCAACAGTTTTGGTTTTTGTAGAGCTAAAAAGGAAAAGCATGTTGATATGCATATAAAAAGGAAGCAAAAAGTACTTTGGTAACACTGATTGTAAAAATACCAACCACAGTGTTTCACCATGTAGATGGGTGAGGTTAGGCGTAGCTGATGAAAATGGGGGCAAAATGATCTAACTTCAGGTACTTGTATTTTACTTAGACATTTCAATTTCCTGCTAAATATATTGTTTTGTTTTTTGTTCATGTCCTGCTTCTTTTTGCTTTGCCCTCACTACAGTAAAGAGGGATGAGTTTAAACTTTTTACTTTCTTACTTAACTTTTTTGAAAACTAGCTTCTTAAAAAAAATCTGGATCAGATCCATTATACAAGATATAACAATGAAACTAACTTATCATTAATTATGATGGGTTAAGAAAAACGTTAATTGAAAAAAGTATTCCTTTACCAGCTGCAACATAAACCCGATGAACACATTAATGCATCAAACTTTTAAATATAATATATTAATTTTGTGAAATGGGACGTCTACTTGGGACTTATACTCATACTTTTGTACTTTAAATAAGTTCATTTTTTGAAAGCAGAACTTTTACATGTAAAAAAGTTATTCTAAACTGGTTTGACCACTTTTACTCAAGTGAAAGAACTCGGTGAACTTTTTCACCTATGCAAGTTTGGAAGAGAGGATGATGAATACAAATAGGTGTTCATATCAATTTAATGGTTGTTGCTTTGGAGTGCACACAGTATCCTTACCTGAACCATGGTCATGACATGGCAGGGGTTCAGCAGGTAGATCACAGTCTTGGTCGCGAATTTGAACCCAACCTCCACTCCAAAAGTCATGCAAAGGGCCACCAGCAACAAGTTCTTGCCCAGACTGTCCTCCTTCGCGCAGTCTTTTCCCACCACTCGGTGCTCTTTGGAGAGGTTTATTTTCTTTAGCGCCACGCAAACCTCTATTAAAGAGATGAGGACGATGACCAGACTTTCACTGATGCGCTGCTGGGGCGCGAGGAAGGCGGCACAGTCCGGGCCCCCGTTGCCCTCAAACTTCGGGTCCACCCCGCCATAGAGCCAGTCCAACAGGCTGTATATGTTATATCTGGACATATTCCTCTTCTCGTAGTGAAAAAGATACGAACAAGATGGAATAAAAGACGTCACACTGACTTCTTGGCGAAACATGAACTGCAAAATGTCCCTTTCGTGTCTTGTCTCGTGGTTGAGGGGTAGACATGTATCCACCGCCTCGGTGTGTGTTAGAGCTAGCTCAAACACCCGACTACCTCATCCACACACAGATGAGGAACTTCGGCTAGCAGCAGGAGGAGGAGGCGGCTTTGGTAAAACCCGTCCCTGCTGCTGGTACCGGGTAGTGGCAATTATTCCACGTCCCTCACACAATTGCTAGCTGACCCGGGCAAGTAATTTGGCTTGGGCATGGTATGCAACAAGCTAGCATGCCGGCTACGTGCTGTTAGTCATGTCAAACTATACGGCAGTTTGCAGGAGGTTGAGTTAGCAACAACACTGACACCGGATAGCTTAGCTTTAGCAACCAATCTTACCCTGCTGAAATGAAGCATGGGTTTTCTATATGCCCAGAGTTTAGCCTCTCAGGCTGCGGACCACATCTCATTAGTTCACAGCCAAGGTGCTGAATTCAGCAGTGCTCCTTTAGTGTGAAATTATTAGTTGCAGTAACCGGGGCAAATGTATACGTAAATAGCTGATTGGTGTTAATCATAATTGTAATATTACAATCATTTTGCACTCAATGCAATACAAATGCTGACTGTACAAGTAAGACATACATCGAAAACATCACTGCTGGTATTTACAAATGTTATCGAATGTTGAAGTGAAATTAAATTATGGTAGATTTATCTTTTTCTTACTTCACTATCCCAGCTAACACATAGTTTACTCTACCTGGAAGGCAAATCTGAGGGCTTCAACTCAAAGCTCTGTAACCAAGGAGGAAACCCAACACATGTGATGCTTTGTGATGGTGCGTTCATGAACAATCTGGAAACAACAATATTATTGTTGCATTTGAGAAATAAAGTCCAGGTAAATGCAGACAGAGTAATGTTTCTGTTTTAAACCTCTATTCCTCAGATAGCGGCTACTTTGCCAACGGAATATTACTTATTTCACCACACGTTGGGGGAAATGACAATCTTTAAAGGAACAATTATTTATCAATGGGTTTCCTTCTCTACAGGGAAACGTACAGTATTTCAATACCATGCTATGCATAAAACAGATTCTCACATGGGTTTCTTGAGACTGATTATCAGCAAGAGAAATTCTGTAATTATGTAATTGAACAGACATGAGCAAAGTTGCACAAAGTGTATACTAGCCTAATACTACACAGCCACTACATACGGCGGTACAATTAAATATTCGTATTTATTCAATTCCTGCATTTTAAACACCCATCATAGTTTTTCAGCAATAATATGATTTTAGACTATTACAAACATATTCTTTACTTTACTTTATATCTCCATAGATCTTTTTATTTATACATATTGAAGCATAATGCCTACATGTTACTGGTTCTGGATGAATGTCAAGATTATAAGTGGCAACTGTATTTTTAAGTTGTGAATGATACACTGTAATTTTTACCGTTAATGATTAGCCCAGACTTAACAATCCATACCCACTGCAACATAATGACAAGGTGTCACTTCAAATGAGGAGGGCTCTCACCAGGTAATTAGAGGACTAATAACTCTGGAACACGTCCATTACTGTTAGAGGAAAACAGCAGGGCTCTTTTGACCAATGCTATGTTGTTTAATCTTTTCAACTGTCCTCACAAATGTACCACACCAAAAAATACCTGAAATCACATCACATGTATACTCCTAATAGGGACAAAAACGATCCACCCTAATAGGAAGGTCGACTTGGATTATGATGAGACCTACATGTTTGTCTTTGAAATCACTTCATTGAGTTTGAGGAACAGCAACGTCTGATTGAATTGAACTACAGAATACAGAACTTGCCAATTTAAGAGTCCACAGAGAACTCATTTGTAAGCCAGTTTCCTTCATGCTCATTTGGCATTGTGTTGCCATCATAGCAGGAGGCAGTGACGTATTCTCCACACTAATTGGTTTGGGATATTCTTCAATGTGGCAAATACTTTTTTCCAACAAGCCAGGGGAAATGGAGTGGAATGGATGTGGTTGCAGGGAATGAACTGACATGGAGAGAAGAGGAGAAGAGGAAAAAGCTTTGGGATGCATCTAATGTCTCCTACGGTGCTCGCTTTGGTTGGCCAACGCTCGTTTTTTTAAACAACCACACGCTGACATAATTCCATTAGTGCACGGATGTGTGTGGCACTCGGAGTGTTTGAAAGCAGGTCCAGCAAATGACTCTGTGTTGAGGTGTTGTAATTGTGGCTAAAACTGCTTTACTATGCAGAGATATGGGAATACATGGCATCCTGGTTTGGTGGTGGGAAAGAGATTGAAACAGAGACTGAGTGTGTAATGCAATTCTAGTCTTACATATAATTGCATGAATAAGATGAGTTTTATACCAAAATATTATTTCTTAATGACATAAATGACTGATGAATGCGCAACAAGGATTTACTAGGAGGGAAAGTGGTGAGTTAAGAATTCATATATATAGATGAATAAATAAAATGCAGGAGAAGAAATTAAACTATCTAGTGGTAGACACTAATAGAAAAACAGTTCCTGTGTGGAAAAATAACCAAATCATTATTGGAATATTACCCTTTTTGAGGTTCATGCAGCTTATATTAACACTGGTTTCTATTTCAGACAGTGTTTTACCATAGATCTATTATCCATGACTTGATCTGACCAATCATTTGACCATTCCAGTCATTTCTGAGTTTCATATTTGCAGAAAAGTGATTTTAAAGATATTAAATTAAGACAATTAACCACTGAATAGGGTGATGCAGGCCTCCATTCAGGAGCTAAAGGGCCCTGATATCATTCCATAAGGAAACTGTCTCATCAGCAAACTCTTTCATGACTTGCTGCCAAGAAAAATAAAATGGACCCCATTTCAACATTGTTAAAAGGGTAATAGGTCTGTTCAGTCCCATAAGGGAAAAGACTGACTCGGTTTATAATCCAATGAGGGCTATAAAGTCCTGGCTTCAGGCTGTGGAGAGTATAGCAGAAAGGAAGGCTAAAGACCAACCGGCTTTCAAGCACTTGATCCTGAGGGATAAAGAGAGAGACGGGCTCTCCTGGCTCAAGATACTGAACCCAGGAAAAACCGCCAGACAGAGGAAACTCGGGGAATTCGAGACCCTTTAGGTCTGGTGTAAAACGTCTAATTAGTTGAAAGATTGAGAAAGAACAGCTGGGCCGGGAGGAAAAACTCTGTTACACAAGATACAAGTGTGTTTGGTTCAAGGCTATCGTATTTCAACCTTTATGTGTCATTTTCCAACATGTTTTACAACTAGGCCTATCTATAATAAAGACGGATTGTCTTTGATAAAAGTTTGAAGCTCTTACAGAGCTGCGCGTTGGATTCCAAGCCGACCCAAGCATTAGGATTCAAGGCTGCTTTGACTCTCCACACTGCAGAGATGATGAGCCAAGTGTTGCCACAACTGAATCAACCCCTTGTTCAAATATGAAATGGATTATGTCAGCGGCAAAAACACACGAGGACAGATGCACAGGAGCCTGTATCACACTTGTCAGCGCTGTCTGTAACGTCTGCACTTGCTGTTCTGCACACAAGATTATTGGAATGAAACCAAACAAAAAAATGCATTTTCATTTTGAATTTGATTGGTACTGAATTACAATTTTTAACCACTTTCAAAAAGAACAAGCTTTTTCTTAGTGTTGGTAGTGTCACCAGGGGGCGATATTACCATTTTTCCTCCCTATGTGGATTTCAGCATCTTCTACTAGAGACTTTTTGGATGATATTTGAAAAAGCACCTAATAATTATTAAACCAGTATGAATCTTGACTTTTTTAAATAAAGAGAAATGCTAATAGGTTCTAGCTTTGTAGCTGTTCAATGTGCAATATTATTGAGGAATTTTCCAGTTTGCAAATACAAAAGACTTAGAAGCAATATCAACACTGTGCAGCTGCCTAACCACATTAAGACATCACAATATATCTTAAATTACATATAAACACACTGTACTTCTTCCTACTCCTTTTTGAACATCATATTATTTAAAAAAACAATTGAAAATTAAGAGTTTAGTATGTTAACAGTGTTTTTTCTTTTTATTATTTGTTCATGTTGTAAATAAATAAAATCAATCTTAAAGGAGCAGTAGGTAAGTTTGAGAAACCAGCTTGAGTGCACAAAAATTCCAAAGTACACAACCGAAAAGAATCCGCCCCTTCCTTCAGACTTCCTACAGAGCACCTCCTCCAACACACATGAACGTGCACAAGATCATGATAATGAATGTAAAACAAATGTATAACACAGTTATTGTCAGTGCTTATATTTTTGAAGCTAGCATGTTTGTTTTGTGAAAATGTATTAAAAATGTTACGTCAGCTAGAGCAGGCTGCGGTAACGTTAACGTTACATATCAGCTCGGTGTGCTCCGTAAATAGTCGCCATAGTTGAAAAGCAACTCCGATATTGACTCTGGTTTGACTTCTCCTAGTTTCCACTTTCTTTTTCTTCATAATTTGCTCCATTACAGTTTTTCTTTTGCGTCTGCACGGAGCTGCTGCTCCGTGCTGCGGCTCCGTGCTGCTGCTCCCGAGCTGAATAAGCTAAAATAATTGGACGTAGTTTTTACAGTATTACGGCTTCCACAGATGAAATATTTCTATGGATTTTTTTTCAAAGCACTTAGAATATGCATTGCTATCAGGATATTAAGAGCATTCCATGGAATATAACAAAAAGTGTATCTCGAGCCGGTTTCTCAAACTTACCTACCCCTCCTTTAATGTTTACGCTGATTTAGTTTGTTTTGCCTCAATTTTTTTCAATATACTTTTAACTGCTTTAATTGTTTTTCTTTAGTTCTGTTGATTAAATATTGATTCATATAAGTGTATTGTGTGGACTGCTAGAGGATTAGATCTGCTACAGGGGAAACTCCACATGGGGGCTCCAAATAAAAACAAATAAATAAACAAACAAATGTTTGAAGCAGTGCGTATTGTTTACATTTTCACCATTTCAATAGTGCTAACATTCAAATTCCTAAATGTATAAAAAAAACAGTCTCTATTCAACAAAGTCTGTTGCACTAAAAAAGAAGAGCTATTTTTATAAAACAGATAAGGACAGCAGGGCCTGAGGAGATGGCATCTAAATGGACAACAAATAAAGTATACAGTGGGTCTAGAAGGTTTATGTTTGTCAGGATGGTGCGAAAATCAATGGCCTCCTGAGGGGGCGGTTGTGCTATGATAGGCCTACTCCTCTCCTCACCGCAGAGCAGGAATCAGTCAAGGATATTAATCTAAACATCAGTCATGCATGGGGAACACCCCACAAGGAGAATAAGCCTGCTCATCCATGCATCTCCACAGGGAAAATAGGGGTGGGCTTTGAGGGAGGGAGTTGAATGGGCAAGTATGTCATGGTATCATCTCAGGATATGTGGGCTGACTTCGGGCACACAAACGATAAAACCCAAACTGAAGAGGTTGGCACCATCGACTTTTGTGTATAGCTCAGTGGACCACATTAAAGCCTGTGAAACAAAAACAGAGCTGAAAATCTTCTCGGAGGCATATGCTAATGTGATTCATCACAGGGCAATCTAATCCTCCAGCCGTTCCAATAAGCCACACAAGTACCTGAAAGACATTCAAATTCAAGACCAGTCCATGTCCTTACTACTAAAAATATGCAGTGTTTCATATTCCCTCACTACATTTATAAAGATGTCTCCTCTACCGGGTTGTCTTCCCAAGTACAGATGTTGGATTGCTCCTCCATGAGGGAAGCACACTGACTGCGGGGCATCTTGAGCTTTCCACTCCACAGCTAATCTAATGTACAGCGACTGTCCTCAGCTACAGAAACACGCCAACACAGTCAATCTAAAGGCACTAATCAATGCCATGACCCAAGCTGAATTCAAAATGAACTCTTGGAGATACAGTCGAGGCAGATTTTAAATCAATTCTGCAATGACTATGAATGCAAAACTGCTAACGGATAACTCGATGGTACATTTATTGAGAAAGTGTTGAATAATTGTAGAATATTTGTGTCATATCTCCCAGTTTTGTTGTATACTAGTACAGACATTACAAACATACCAATGTGATGTCCCACTGAATCATGTAACACTTTGTCTTGTTCAAGCAACCATATTTGGGTATGAGTGTCTCCCCCTCATTAGAGGCAAGAGTAAACTTTTCCCCATATTAAGTTTTCATCGGGTCATAACATATTTATTTCCAATCCCCATTCGTTAGTCATTGTGAAGCCCTGGGGTCTTTGCTTGTCCCAGCAGCAGTGAACTGAAAGGCAGATGAATGGCCTTGTTGTAATATTTACACCCGACAGTCTGCTCTTGTATGCTCGGGAAATCATTCAAGATTACGAGGCAATCTCTTCCGTGGCAGATGAAAAATGATAAACCATCAAACAAGCTAATTTGAGAGAAAACAATTAGAGCAATTGTTTGTTGTTATGAATATTATGTTGGCAGGCTTCCCGAGTTTAGGCCAAGTAGAGGAAGAAGACATGGCGGTGACACGTGACTGCTGGTTTTGTCCAAAGCAAATGATTTGATCTCAATAAAATATTCTAAAGCTTTATCATCCGTCACTGACAAAAACAGAGCTGATGGCATCGATCCAATCTTTCTCAGGTTAAATCCTTACAACCTTGACCAAAATGTTGAAAGTATAATCAGTAGATTTCAATGTTTAGTAAGATCTAGTGGCAGCTGTGATAAACTACATTAGCAAATGCACAGAATAGATAGAATGTGTTATTCTATGCACAGAAAAAAAATGCAGCACTCCTGACTGATACATACATATTATACAGTAAAAAAGATTATAAATACAAATATGTGTTATACATTTAGAAGAAAAGTACTTAACCATTTAAAATGGTAAGATGGCTTAGTGATATTAAGGTTCAGTTGGAATATACCCATCTGGTAAAGTATCTGTCACAGTAATTCATGTTATCTAGCAGTGTTCGTTTCTTGGATGGCTCTGGGTAAAACATTATTTGAGTTCATTTGTTGTGATTGAATTCTCCTGAAGCGTTTATTATAGTGCAATAGGTAAAAAAAAAAAGGTTGTCCAAGATAGGGTCATTATTTTATAATGTGCGCCGCTACTCTCGTGACCTCCAAAGAGGGCAGTGAGCAAAACAGGATACTGGGGTCAGTATGGTGACCTTTTGGAATGTTCCCCTCTCCACTTCTGAGCAGCAGGCATTCCATACAGGTATACCTTACAGTATGCTGGAATCCTCCTGTCGAGGCAGCAGTAGAAATACACCAGCAGCTTCCCCTGCAGGGTTCTACAGAGGATATTCAGGAAGTGGAGTCGCTCCTGTGACTTCTTCACTACTGCGATGGTGGTTGAACCGGAACAGGAAAGATCTGCAGCAATAGGCATACTCCGTTGATGTAAAATGGATCGAGAATCTGCAGTTCAAAATTCCCAAAGGCAAGTTAAAAAGACTAGTTTTGTCTTTGTCTTGATATTATTTTAATATGGGGATTTAAAGGAATCCCTAACCCTATAGTTTCAGGTATTGCACCTTATACATTTACGCCTTGTGAACCTCTTGAAACACTGGAGGACACAGCTAATAGTTTGCTCATATTGAATGAACCTATAAGCAATTTGATTGACTTAATTAGTATGTTTTCCAGAATAAATATTATTTCTTCTTTGCGCAGTGAAAGTATGGAGACAATGCCAGCTTTATTGTCCACTCAAATACAAAACTAGCAACCTAATTAACAACAAAGCAACAAAAGCCTTCCATGACAAAACCCTTCAGGCAAAGTATCTGCCTGCAAGGCTCCGGTACCTGAACTAATCACTGAAAAGCTATAGCATCCACCTGGGGCCAGCGGTATCTTGCTCAGTGAAAACCTCCCAGCTGAGCAGAGGTTCAGTCAACGAGGTGTCAGAATAGAGGCACCCTAGGGGGAAATAAATCCAAGTAAACAAATGCTGGACGGTCCAGTGATGCCTTACACATTGTAATATTTTAATATTGTTGACAGTACTAACATCAGAAAGGACACAGTAGATCCCATAAGTCTTGACAATTACTTTCACTGGTATTATACTGATCTGTGGATAGTATCTTTTAATATAAATGAAGTTAGTACAGTAAGTCTATGTGCAGGAAAGGATGTAATTGTAAGTCTTGGAAGATGCGTCTATTGCTATTGGTTACATATTATAATACATTTAGCTTTATTGTCATAGGAATATCAGCCATTAAATATTAAATAATATTACTTGTGTTTTATACAGACCTATCATTGGAAATCACAACAAGGGTTAGACACTGTACATATAAAGACATTTTTCCTCTCTGGATAAGTAAAAGGTTATATCAATTGTCCAAATGACAAGTGGCTGAAAGAATAATGCTCACACTGGACCTAGAGGAGAGTAAATTGTCGAAAACGATCCAGAACAAATGTGATCACATTTGTATTCTAATGGAACAATCCACCTGAATGCTCGAAACTGGGCAGCGGAAAGAAGCAGGCTGTCAGAGCTGACAATGAGGAGAAGCTGCTCCGAGGGCTTGAAGATTATGAGGCAGTGCACTTGTTCGCTACATGGCTACGATTAAAGATAATAACGTGGTTTTCAGAGACATCAATGGGAGGAAAGGTCAGGCTTTTAGAAGTTGGGAGATGCTGAAGGAATGGATTGCAGATGATTGACTCCTTGAATGTCAGTCCAGGGAGGCTATACCTGTCTCTTTTTCACACCTCCACATGGATTTTTAATCTCAAAACTACCTTGACAATTATAATCCATTAAAAAGATCTCCTTCGTACCTTACAGAGAGATTATAAATGTCATGATTTAGTATATATTATTACAATGACTGGCTTGGTTGAATGCATTTTACACATTTTATTTGCATGGAGATTACATGATCTCCATACATTACTCACATTTTTGGGATGATAGGAACAACATTAATCATTGGGCTTTGACTAACATGCTTCTGACCATATTGGAGGGTGGTTGGTGCACAGTGTGCTGTTGAATAAGATGGTCAAATTAGTCCCATTAGATTTGGAGAGATAGTTGTGAATGTAAATTAAGATTTGCCTTTATATAACCCTGATAGCTGTAGTGGATGTTCTTCAATGAAAAAAAAAATTGCGTTACCACAAAAAAAGAAAAAAAACTTCATTACACTTTTATGGCACTCAGAATTATAATACACAAAATGTATTAACTGCTCTCTCAAGATGAAGGGAGAATTGACTTATATTAATGATATTCAGCAATAAATGGGAATACAAGCTTGTAGAATGTAGACCCTAAGATAAATATAAAATGGAAATATTTTAATAAGCTACTGTGGTGACACGTTATTGAACATAATTCGCCTTCAGGATATTGTGTTGCAACACGGACCCGTTAGTGTGGGCACCAAGAGTTATATTCATTCAGGCTAGCATGACATGCAGTAGCAGCAAGTGTATTCCAGTCTTGTGATTCAATGTATAATAAAGTGTGGAGTTCCATACTGAACACACCGCCTCTGACTCCCATTCATCGGCTCTACACTGGTGACCCTGACGTTTTCGTGAAAGTTTCCGAAGACTCAATGAACATGGCTGATCGCGATGTTTTTGTAAAGCTGCCGGAGTTTCGGGAGCATGCCGCTGTGGCGTGGTTTGCACACGTGGAGGCACACTTTGCCTGCCGTCAAGTCCGTGACGGGGATTTGAGATACTACCATGTAGTAGCAGCGCTGGGAAGCTCCACGTCATCCAGGTTGGTGGGATTTATCGCTGACCCCCCACACCATGGCAAATATGAGGCGATTAAAGCCCTTCTCCTTAAAACATTTAGCTTATCTGCTAAGGAGAGGGCCAGCCAGATTCTTGACATTCAAGGCCTAGGGGACAGCAAGCCATCTCAGCTCATGGAGAAAATGCTAAATCTGCTAGGGGGGGAAGATCCCCGGATTTTGTTCATGGAGACATTCCTACGCCACTTGCCTTCCCGGGTCCAGACGGTGCTAGCCAACACGTCCATTACAGAGCCCCGTCCATTGGCTGAAGAGGCCGACAGTTTTTTCTTGGCTACCCAGCAGCCCGGTGCAGAGGCGCTAGCTGTGACACTCAGCGCTCCCTCAACAGTTAAGAAGGCTTGGGGGAGGCTGGACGCGACAGTAACAAGCCGGCGTGGAGACACAGGAGAGTGTTTTTACCACGCGCGGTTCGGGGCCAACGCCCAAAAGTTCCAGCGCCTGATGGATTCGGTGCTGCGCGACCTGACGTTCGTGTTCGTCTACCTGGACGACATACTTGTCGCCAGCGCTTCGGTGGAAGAGCACCTTCCAGCAGCCTTTTCACGAGGCTCAGCCAACACGGGTTGATAATCAATCCTGCAAAGTGCCAGTTCGGGGTGTTTGATATTGACTTCCTCGGACACCGCGTCACTGAAGGCGGTGCAGCACCCCTGCCGGCAAAGATGGCGGCTGTTGCGGCGTATCCTCGCCCGCTCACAGCCCGGTCGCTCCGTGAGTTTCTGGGGATGGTGACTTTCTACCACCATTTCATCGCCCGGGCCGCTCACATTATGCGGCCGCTGTATGAGGCTTTGAAGGGTACGACCCCCGTCCAGGCGATCAACTGGACGGCGGAAGCTGTGTCTGCTTTTACAGAGGTCAAGACCGCGTTGGCTCAGGCGGCCCTGTTGGCGCACCCATCATCCACGGCTCCCATCTCCATTACCACAGACGCATCGGACTACGTTGTGGGTGCAGTGCACGAGCAGCGGGTGGAGGGCGCTTGGCAGCCACTCGCCTTTTTCAGCCGCCAACTGACGCCCAGAGAACGCAGGTACAGCGCTTTTGACCGAGAGCTCCTTGAACTTTATTTGGCCGTGCGGCACTTCCGTTTTTTGCTGGAAGGCCGTGAATTTACGGCGTTTGTCGACTACAAGCCGCTCACGTTCGCCATGTCTAAAGTGGCAGAGCCTTGGTCGGCACGTCAGCAGCGGCAGCTTTCCTACATCTCGGAGTTCACCACAGACATTAAGCACGTGGCTGGCAAGTCGAACCTGGTTGCAGATTGCCTCTCCAGAGTCGTCATCGGAGCCGTCCAGTTGGGCCTGGACTATACTCGCATGGCGGCGGACCAGGTCACAGACCCCGCCGTCCAGGCTCTGAAGGTGGAGGGCGCGGGCTGCGCTTGGAGGATGTGGTGTTCGGCGACGCAGGCGTCACTCTCCTGTGTGACGTCTCCATGGGCCTGTCGCGGCCAGTCGTTCCCGACAGCTGGAGTGGTGGCCGCGAAGTTCGTCTGGCATGGGCTGAAGAAGGACGTGAGGACTTGGGCTGGTGAGTGCGTGGCTTGTCAGCGCGCTAAGGTGCACCGCCACACGAAGGCCCCTTTGGAGCGTTTCCTGGTGCCTGAGAGGAGGTTTGACCACGTCAACATCGACCTGGTTGGTCCATTGCCCTTCTCTCAGGGCTTTTCCTACCTCCTCACCATGGTGGACAGGACGACTCGTTGGCCGGAGGCGGTTCCTCTTGTGTCAACATCGGCTGCAGACATTGCCCGGGCTTTCATTGCCCGGGCTTTCATTGCGACGTGGGTGTGTCGTTTTGGCACCCCGTCAGACATTTCCTCGGACAGGGGCTCACAGTTCACGTCCGAGCTCTGGAACGCCGTTGCGAGTGGTTTGGGGGTTAAGCTGCACAGGACTACGGCCTCTGTGAGCGGTTCCATCGCTCCATGAAGGCGGCCCTCAAGGCGGCCCTCAAGGCCGGCCTTATGGACGGTAATTGGGTCGACAAGCTGCCTTGGGTGATGCTGGGCCTAAGGACTGCGCCTAAAGAGGATATGCAGTGCTCTACGGCTGAGATGGTCTACGGTCAGCCGCTGAGGGTTCCAGGGGATTTCCTCCCTAATGCATCGGCTCCCTGGTTGGCGACAGCCCAGCGGGCTTTACTACATGACGCCGCTGAGTCTTTTGCTCCGGTCCCTACTACTCAGCACGGTACTCAGGTGTTCCGGGTTCCCGCGGAGCTCCGCTCGGCGGGGCACGTGTTCACCCGGCACGACGCGCACAGAGGCCCCCTGCAGCCACCTTACGATGGACCTTTCTGGGTTTTGGAACACGGGGACAAGCACCTGGTGGTCGACCTGGGTGGCAAGGCCGAGCACGTCTCGGTGGACCGGGTGAAGGCTGCTCACCTGGACTTGGACCAGCCGGTGGGGCTGGCTCGACCTCCGCGACGGGGCCGCCCCCCGGCTTTGACCCCTGTCACGGATTTAAGACCTGTTGTTCCGGTCCCTCCTCTTCCGGGGGCCGCACAGACGGAAGTCGCTTTTCCGACTCCCGTGCTCAGGAGTCGTGGGGGTCGGCGTGTCGTTCCTCCCTGCCACGCTGATTTTGTTTATATGTGAATTCTGGGGGGGCTTGTGTGGTGACACATTATTGGACATAATTCACCTTCAGGATATTGTGTTGCAACACGGACCCGTTAGTGTGGGCACCGGAAGTTAGATTCATTCAGGCTAGCATGACATGCAGTAGCAGCAAGTGTATTCCTGTCTTGTGATTCAATGTATAATAAAGTGTGGAGTTCCATACTGAACACACCACCTCAGACTCCCATTCATCGGCTCTATACTACACGCTTTTTGGTGGATGTTTTTAATTAGTCATGGTTGGGACACTCGTAAAGAGCAGTGAGATACCTGTGCTTGTACTAGCCTACTACTACTGTTAAATTGTCCACTGTTAACTCTTTTATGCTATTTCAAACTACTTTCAGCTGACACACATGGCACACTCTCTGCTACATATCAAACGCACCCTTCCTCAAAAAGGCGGTACATTTACATTTTAAATACTCTCGAGTCTAGACTATGCTACTACTGCCTTAGCGCTAATTAGCCATTATTTACACCCGTAACACAGTAAACACTTGCCGCTAACTGTACTGCTTGTCATGTGGCAGTTAATTATCCGAGAGAGAGCAAGTACTTCCGGCATCTGCCACAGATGCACTACTTGCCGAGGCATCTGCCGCTGCTGAACGGGAGTTAAAAGATGCCGGGGTAAGAGAAGGTTTACGGAAGCTGCCACTCGCCTTCCGTTGCAAATGCTGCTGTTTAAACCCGTATTTATCGTGTAAAATGTCGCTGTTTAGGCATGACTTTATCGAACTGATCTGTACACAGGACTGATGTCCGATCTCTATTTTTCAAAAAAGATTACAAATTATAATGTATATTAGATTTTACTTGGAGAACGTGGTTTGTTAAAAATAAATAAACGTGCTATTTTTTTATGATAATACTCAAGATATATTTTAAGTAAATAAAGACAACTTATTGACATTAAGATCTATCATTATTGACCAGAGGTGGGAAGTAGGCTAACTAAGTATATACTCAAGTACTGTACTTGTGATTTATAAATAGCCTACTTGTGCTTTAGTTCAGTATTTAAATTGTATGTTACTTAGTAGGCTACTTCTACCCCACTACAATTCAGAGGTAAATGGTGTACCTTTACATCATCTAGTTGCCACTAGATGCCGGGGTAAGAGAAGGTTTACAGTAGCTGCCACTCGCCTTTCCGTGGCAAATGCTGCTGTTTAAACCCGTATTTGCAGATACCACTACTCTGTGGCATCTGTGGCAGGTACTTCCGGCATCTGCCACAGATGCCACTACTTACCGTGTCTGCAAATATAGTTGATGTCCAGCATTACAAATTGTTCATCAGTTTCGAAAAACAATAAAAGGGTTGGATAAAAAAAACATGAATTGTGTCTTGCTTTTTTACTAGACTGTTATGATTGTCTAAACTGAATAACATGGTTTGTTTAGATTCACTGATATCAATATCAAATAAGAATCATCTGAAGCATTGAGAAATGCCGTGTGTACTATTTTTGGATTTGGTTATTCATAATGTCTTTCTCAAATAGTCAAAAACGTATGATTTAGAGACAAACCTGAGGGAAATAAATTGAAATTGTTGTTTATGCCATACAGTTAGGATTTGAAATCTGAAATAAATATAAAGGGTATAAATAGTGGTTAAAGCACGTTATTGAATTGTATTATTTGTATTATTAGATATTAATAGGATCCCTATAAAGTATATTCATTACTCGTTATTCTCTACTAATAGTTAAAGGAGGGGTAGGTAAGTTTGAGAAACCGGCTCGAGATACACTTTTTGTTATATTCCATGGAAGGCTCTTAATATCCTGATAGCAATGCATATTCTAAGTGCTTTGAAAAAAAATCCATACAAAAAATTCATCTGTGGAAGCCGTAATACTGTAAAAACTACGACCAATTATTTTAGCCGGGCCGGCTAAAATAACTGGTTGGCCGACAAGTCTGTCAGCCTTCAATCTCGTGCACACACACACACACACACACACACTCGTGCAGTCATTGCGTGTGCCGTCCATAGACTGTATATATAGAGGTGCCGTCATTGGGCGTGTTTCCCGTGAGCTCAGTGAGCTGCTCAGTCGGCTCACTGAGCTCACTGAGCTCAGCTCCGCTGCAGGAGGACACGTTCACCATGGCAGAGTTTGCTTCAACATCGTCCACTGGTCGCAAAAGAAAAACTGTAATGGAGCAAATTATGAAGAAAAAGAAAGTGGAAACTAGGAGAAGTCAAACCAGAGTCAATATCGGAGTTGCTTTTCAACTATGGCGACTATTTACGGAGCACACCGAGCTGATATGTAATGTTACCGGCGCAGCCTGGTCAGCTAGACGTAACATTTGTAATACATTTTCACAAAACAAACATGCTAGCTTCAAAAATATAAGCACTGACAATAACTGTGTTATACATTTGTTTTACATTCATTATCATGATCTTGTGCGCATTCATGTGTGTTGGAGGAGGTGCTCTGTATGAAGTCTGAAGGAAGGGGCGGATTCTTTTCGGTTGTGTACTTTGGAATTTTTGTGAACTCGAGGCGGTTTCTCAAACTTACCTACTGCTCCTTTAATTAAAGACTGTATATAATGACTATTTTGTACATCCCTTTCAAGATTTCAAGATTTTCTAAGGTTTATTGACATATCATATTGTACACAACTGCGGTGTAGTTATGCAATGAATGAAAAACTTGGGTCGCAGGTTCCTCAACAGTGCATTACAAGACATCTATCAATATGTGTGTATACCTCCACCATTAAACTGTCATATTCTGCACATTTCTTATACTATCTACATACATCTTATAAGAGTATAATACATATGTATAATATCCAGCCCGATCTCACCAGAATGCGTACAAATGACACGACAATTGCACGACTTGAACAGAAGTCTGTTTTTGCGTGCATATGATACGCCCACCTTACGTTTGTTATGAACGTAAGTTAAATACGTTTTTTTTCTACAATTTTCTCCCACGTTACGTTTGTTGTGAACGTATCTTAAATGCGTTTATTTTCTACATATCTTTGCCATTTATTTAATCCTAACCCTAACCATAACCCAATAAGATGTTAAATACGTTTATTTTCTATATATCTTTGCCATTTATTTAACCCTAACCCTAACCATAACCCAATAAGCTGCTGTGTCGTTTATTGCACCGCAAACATTAAAACTGTAATGGAACGGCGATCAAGTCTGAAGCCACAGAGCTCTTTGTTTTAATGTTTGAGGTGCAATATCAGCATATCATATGCACGCAAAAACGGAGTTCTGCGTATCTATTGCACGACGTGTAAAGTCGTGTCATTTGTACGTATTCTGGTGAGATCGGGTTGATAATATCAGTTAAAATAAGTGCTTAAACATAGTTAACATTGCAGGAAAGCAATATATTAGATGCTAAGTACTTTGTCAGGCTTAATATTTATCTGTAGATACTCCCAAAGCTTTTTTCATATTCAAAAGAAGACCTTAACCTAAAGTATTCTTTAATGTTTAAATAAAGCCTTATTAGTTTGTCTGTTTTGCACATCCTCCTATTAATAACTAATAACAAAAATAATCAAATTCAATAACGTGCTTTAACCACTAGGTGTCCCTTTCTATCAGCTGTGCACCGTTATGGTGTAAATACAGCCTATCTACCAATTGGATCAAATATAAAAGTCAGCCGAAATAGTGTTGATACTGCAAGGAGACGTATTGCGTGAAAATAAATCTAAGATGTTGTTTAATTGCTGATATATTTATGATCCACGTCACGTTTTCAGTTTTGGCGGCAGTTCTTCCTGTTTGTCTAGAAGTCTTCTCATCAGGGCTCTATAAATAGAGAACTACAGCAGATATGTAATATTTAATGCAGCCGAACCGTGTATTACAATGCCGTTATGTGATGACTTTCAAAGAGAAAAGCAAGTACACTCGGAATAAAGTATTATTTTATTTTTAATAATAATTTTTGTTTCCGGATTTCACATCGCATAAACACCATATCCCAACGTGCATTGCGGCTAAACCATTCAATTACCGAGCTGAGGATCTTGCCTACGTCTGTTTCCGGTATTGTTTTTGACAGATGTATTTTGTTATACACACAGTCCTTCACATTTAAATTTTCATTTACATTTAAGTATTTCGTGAGGCCTTCTAAAATGTTTTTAAATATAACTACGGTTCTAGTTGAAGAGTTTGTAAATTAACATGAAGCCAAGTTGTTGCCTGGCAACGCAATCGCACAACATCACATCCGTTAATTCCACAACCGCACAGATGGATTAACATCGATTTAATCAAATCAAATCAAATCAAGTTTTATTTATAGAGCACATTTTAAAACGATTTTTGGTCGAGCCCAAAGTGCTGTACATACAATAAAAAATGCTTTACAATAAAAACACTTTACAACAAATACAACAGCACAAATACAAAATAACACACAGGGAAATGTCAGGAGTCGTGCTCCGCTCTGGCTAGAAGGCCAGAGAGAAGAGGTGAGTTTTTAGGGTTGATTTAAAAAAAAAACAGGGTCTGGGCCGACCTCACATGGAGGGGCAGAGTGTTCCAGAGCCTGGGGCCAGCTGCTGCGAAGGCTCGGTGCCCTCGGGTTTTGAGCCTGGTCTTAGGCACTACCAGCAGCAGCTGGTCAGCAGACCTTAAGGCTCTGGTTGGGGTGTAGCGCTGGAGGAGTTCGGCTATATAGGCCGGAGCCAGCCCATTTAGTGCTTTAAATAAAAGGAGTTTAAAATCAATTCAGAACCGAATTGGAAGCCAGTGCAGTGAGGCCAGAATTGGGGTAATGTGGTCACGCTTTTTGTGGCCCGTGAGAAGACGTGCAGCTGCATTCTGCATTAGCTGCAGGCGTTTAATTGAGGCCTGGTCCATACCCACATACAGACCGTTACAGTAATCCAACCTTGTGGTTACGAAGGCGTTGATGACCCTTTCCAAGTCTTTAAAAGATAAAAACGACTTGGTCTTAGCCAATAGTCGTATTTAAAAAAGCAGGTTTGAACTACGCTGCTGACCTGCTTATCAAATTTAAAAGTGCCTTCGAAGGTCACTCCAAGGTTCATCAGGTTAATACATTAATGTAGCCTTTGTTTATGCTAAAAGAGGTGTCGACTAGCTGGGGCAACAAGAACATCGGCGAAATCGAGTGTGACTATTAAAAAATAAATCATTATTATATTAATATTGACAATAACAACCGACCGTCGTGGTACAGCATTTGCTTGGCATTTCCGGGTATTTCTCCACTGGTTCGGCCAAGTTAACAATACAGTGTAACTGTCACGTTTGAAGGGACGAAATCGTGACATATTCACGTCTCCTAGCATGGTAAATCGTCACATGTTCACGTCTTGCCGTGATACCGGGTTGGGTTTATGATATCAATGCCCTGTCTAAGACACGAGTGGATCTGACTTTAATTACATTTGACTCGAGTGTTTCGTCAACTTAATGTGTTGCTTAAAATAATACTTCTGCATACAGTATGTGACACTGTAAGTGTTGCACGGCCAGATACGGCTCAAGAAGCTGACTCAGATAAGGAAATATATGATACATTATGATGTGATATGATGTGATATGAATGATAATGGGACACATCGACATCTGCACTCACAGTGCCGCGGACTGTACGTAATGTTACTTTGATCCGGTTACTTATGTTGTGGCAGATATTTAAGTAAGCTTTCTTAACGCTAATGTTATATTTGTCAGATTGTCCATGGGAGGTGATATTCTATTCATTTTCACGTTCACAGTCAGTTGATTTTTGCCGGCCGTCTTTCCTGCAACGGCAGTTTTTCTGTATTTCCTTTCTCCTGTAATATGACTTGATAGCTTTAAACTTCACACACTGAGCTCTGATTGGTCAGCAGGCGGTGCTTTCACAGAGTTGATCTCTTATCCTGGAACCAAACCTGCTTCACCTGAACAACACAGGTAGGATAAATATTAGCCTGTGCTAGCATAGCCGCATATCTTGGGTCTTGTTTTGGCCTCGTTCATTCTTGTCTATGCGTTTTGCAAAATGACTGTCGAGGCTGGTTGTTTGTTCTTCCTATCTAAGAGTTGGTTGTTGTAACTTTCTTCTAGTGATGGTGAGATGAAGCCTTATGAAGCTTTGAAGCTTTCCAGCCAATTGGTTCGCAAAAGGGTTCATCTCATGATGCTTCATTTTAACCGATTTGAACACAAACCCCCCTGTTGGTCAAAGTGTGTAAAACAGGCAGATTTGACATCTCAACAGTGTGCTCTATCTCATACAGAGTTCCCAATGAGTAAATCCTTAGAATAACTCTAAACAACGAACATAAAATCATATTTTCATGTTAACAATATTGTATTTATTCCAGTTTAATGATTGTGATTGAAAAGCCTAAAGAGGCTGGTAAACATTGCAAAGAGGGATTTGTATTCCTTAATAATATTCGTAAACTTAACCATGTTGTAGCCTGAGAAAGGCTAAACCATATCAAAGAATACATTTATTAACTACATTATCAGATTTAGCTGTAGCTTTTATAAACAAAATAAAGACGTATTGACCAGTTGTTGAACCAGGGACCCTGCGGTTGTGAGTCAACTCCTAGATATCTAACCTTTTTGCCCTTTGACGTGTATGACCAACCCTGATGTCAGTTATCTCCCTTAAGGAAATGGGCTGCTTCCTGCCTAATGTTGTTGTTCCCATTAATATGGCCGGGCAACTCTAGGTCACAGATGGTTTATTGTTGTGGGTACACTGGGACACTTCCTTCTCGGTGTTTGTGGACTCCAAGGTTTGAAATCTTCGAGGCCATATGTGTCAGACGCAAGTAACTCAGTGTTCCCAGCTGTTTAGGCTATCTTCTCAAAATATGTTGATTACTCTCTGTGAAACCAGTTAAAAGATCTAGCAAGACAGAGGTGCTCCAGAATTGATGTGGCAACTCTCCCGTGCAGTCAGAACCTCTGGCTCTGTGACTTGTGATGTGAATCCTCCGGCCGAAACTCCTAAATAAACCATCAGTGTTTGATATCAAAGCTCCTGCTCATCCCGTGTCTCCTTCATGAGTCGGTGACTCCCACTGCATTGTTTGCATTGCACTGATAATAAGGTGATTGTGGAAGATGAACTTTTGAACTTCCTTGTCATCAAAATGAAAACTCTGAATCATGATGACATTGTTTTATTGGCCTCAAACAATTTCAACTCTGAGTGGATCGAAGCCTCGAAGAAGCTACTGTTTGAGCTGTGTCCTCAAACGACGCAGCGCTGTGTTACACACAAAGGAGCACCGAAAGACGTTAACAATATAAAAGCGTGCTTGAAGGTGCTAAATTAATGTGGGGAGAACATACCAAGATTCGTCTCCCACTATCTGGATGACCTCCCACCAGTTTCCTACGACCACATTGATGTCTCAGCATTGCTGGGGCGGTTGGTACAGCTGAATAAGGACATGTGCTGTGTGAAAAAAACGCTCAAAGCTCAAACTGATGCCTGTGAGGGTCTGCGGGTGACGACCATGGCCATCGACGACCGGGTGTCCGCAATTGAGAAGCCCTGCTGTGGATCTACCAGCGTTGACCCAGGGGCGGGTTATGTGAGGCCATGCAGTCAAGCGCGGCCAGCAGCTGTGTGTGCTGACCAGGAGGTAACAGTGGCTGGAGGAGGCTCCAGCAGTTCTGTGGGATTCGTGTCGACACCACAGCCACCAAAGTCTCCTTTGTGGACCTGTGTTGTGAAGGAAGGCCACCGAAGCAAGGTGACACCTGTGCATAAGCCAGCAGCTAGACAACGTGGAATGCAAGCGCCACTGAACCGGGAGAGGAAGAAAACGGGTATAGTTGGAACTGGCCCAGTGAGTTCTAACGTACAAGTTGTGATCACAAAGATGGTGAGTGTATTTGCCACTAAGTTTGCCCCTCAACTGGAAGCTAACATGCTAACTGACTATCTGAGTGAGAAACTTGGCCGAGCAGTTACTTGTCAGAAGATCGAGTCTGCACAGAGTAGGTTCAGCTCATTTCACATCACTGCCAAATGCAAGGAAGTGGCTGAAATGTATGACCCTGAGCTGTGGCCAGCTGGCACCTATGTCCGACGCTATTATGAACCAAGACGGCCTGCTAGTGGGTTGCTTGCGGGTGATAGCATTACTACAAACAATGTGGTCGCTCCTGTACAACATGTGAATCATGCATCTGCTGATGTAAATGACAGTAGTACATAAACAATAGGATGCGGGTGGTGTCATATAACACGCGTGGCCTACGTGTGGGGCACAGTGCTGGGGATAAAGCGATGCGGCTGGTTGTTGATAAACAGTTTGAGGAATGTGATATTCTGTGCTTACAAGAGACATGGTTACCTAAGCAAGATCTAGAAAGGCTGAATACACTACATGCTAGTTTTCATGGAGTTGGAGAGTCAACTACTGATCTCTGTGATAAAATAGCCCATGGCAGGATACCTGGTGGTGTGGCGATTCTCTGGAACAGTAAATATGATCCTTTGGTTACAGTGGTAAGATTGGACGTCGACTGGGCCATTGGTATAGAGATTAAGTATGAAAATAGGTCAATTATTATCGTAAATATTTACACACCTTATGAATCATATGAAAATGAAGATGAATATCGCAAAAGAATGGCATTTATTAACGCATTCATTAAGGATAATGCCACAACCTGTGTGTATGTAGTGGGGGACTTCAATGCTGACATTTCGGATGATAAATCTCTGTTTGGCAAATGTTTACTGCATTTTTGTAATGATAATAATCTCATACTGTCAAGTAAATCTTTCCTACCTGAGAAAAGCTTTACATATATTAGTGAAGCATGGCATACTATGTCATGGCTAGATCACTGTATATGCACAGCTGATGCACACGCTTCCCTGGACAACATTGACATTTGTTATGAGTTGGCCACTACAGATCATATTCCTTTTGTATTGACCCTAAATGTTGAAAATATTCCGGTGCTATCTGTTGATGACAATAAAACGTACACAGGGAGGCTGGATTGGTCAAAGTTAAGTGAGAAGGATATTAATCACTATACCTCACTCACTGACAAATCATTAGGCTCTGTTGTAATTCCTAGAGAAGCAATGCTGTGCAGTGACACCAACTGTAAAAATGCGCAGCATGGTAGTGATCTATGTTTTACATATGATCTTATTATTCATGTGTTAAATGCCTCAAGTAAGGGTTTTTACAACGGTAAGAAAAAGGAGCACAGTATAAAACCTGGATGGAATGAACATGTGACTGAGCTACACACTGCTGCTAGAGATGCTTTTGGGCCGAATCAGGAAGGCCGAGACAGGGGTCTTTGTTTGAACATAAACAGGCCACTAATGCCAAATATAAGTATGCTGTCCGCTTCATTAAAAAAAATGAGGACACAATGAGGGCTGACTCACTTGCCAGAAAGCTGCGCAACAATAGTTGCTATGATTTCTGGAAAGAGGTCAAAGTCATAAACAGCTGTAAGACTCCCTTACCGTCTTCCATTGAAGGAGTGTGTGGGTCAGGCAACATCGCTGAACTGTGGCGACAACACTATTATGAGTTGTTCAACTGTGTTAAGAGTGATGCATTTGTGGTTGAAAAGGTTGACTCCACTGAAAATGTTACAGTTAGATCAGAGGAAGTCTACAACACTATAATGAATCTAGAAAATAACAAAGCTTGTGGCCCGGATCTCATCTCAGCTGAACACTTAAAATATGCCAGTCTTAAGCTTGCTCCTCTTATTGCTCTGTGTCTTACTGGTTTCCTTAATCATGGTGTCTTACCAGATTCCATGTTATCTGTGCTACTTGTGCCAGTCATCAAGGACAAAGCTGGGAATGGGCGACTGGTCATTAGGGGCAGGTGGGGCACAGCAAATAATCATTACAAAAAAATTCAAAAAATATAAAAAAATATATATATAAAATATATTTTAAGATCATGTTTAATCATCTGATTCGTCTGTACATTGCTGTTTTAGTCTGTTTTCTTCTAATTCGTGTCTACAGTGTGCCTATTAGTGATGTGTCGGTCGCGAACGAGCCGATTCTTTTGAACGGCTCTTTGGTATGAACGAGGGGAACCGAGTCGTACTTGGTGAGAGCCGTTCTTGTTATCGTTCAATCGTTTGTCCGCACTCACTGCCTGCCAAAATCCACTCGCCTTTTAAAAAGCTTGATTTTGTTCCCCAAAACGTATTCTGTGAAGACCTGCCCCTACTCTGACTGTATCTATCTCTGACACGGAAGCCCTGTCTGCTCCTCACAGCAGCTCCTCACGAGCAGTTGCACGTCGCTTGACCAATCAGAGCACACTGGGCTCACAGGGAGGGGGGGGGGGGGTCTTAAAGGTGAGGTTTCATGGCCGTTTCCACTGATCATAATTCCATTGTTGAGGTATACTAAAATAGAAAAATACTGTGCAATTTTCCAAACTCACATTGGTTTCGCAGACAGCATCTCTGTAAAGTGTGTGTATTCACTTTCTCCACTAAACGGCTCGCTGCAGCTCTCCCCCCCCTCCCTGTGAGCCCAGTGTGCTCCGATTGGTCAGCTCGGCCCCTCTGTTCTGATTAGTCAACCACCAGAGAGGCTCCGCTCCGAAAGGTGGCTTCAGTTAGCTGCTAGCTAGCTGAAAACACCAACGGTAGCACACACCATGATATATGCCAATATATACACCTTACACACCCCGCAGAACCTCCATAACATGTACAGATTCGAGTATAGACATTTGGGGCGTAGAACGGAAGAAGAGTACGTTATTTTTACCCGTAATAAACTACTACTTTGTTTGATGAAAAATCAAATCATGGTTTGCTATATATGAATGATATGTTATAGGAGCAAATACTTCAGGGAAGAAAGGCTACTAAGTATTTTCTATCAAACTTTATTTTAGAAATGTACAAAATGAACATAAATATACATATATACACGGTATATCATCCATTCCTCCCCGCCGTCTTGCAAGCTACAACCGGGGCTGTGAAGAGGCATCACAGCCACAGAGTGGTCATCCCGTCTCTCCATGTATTGTCCGCCAGATACGCCAGGAGTTTCCTGATCTGGCTGGATGAAATCAAATGCAAATCACAAAATATTATATAATAGAAACGCAGTTGTTTTAGATTCGTTAGTAGTAGTTGTGGACTTGTGGTAGCAGTGTGTATCTCAACACCGTTAGCTTGCCAGCTAATATGCTAACCTAGGTTTCTGGTTTAGCTCGGAGAAAAGGCAACTAATGTAGTGTAATAAAACCACTATGAACAAAAGCTAGTGGTTCATATTAGGCTAGCAATAACGTGTTTACAATTGCAATCTTATACAGTAGTCTGCTACGTTCGGTCATTCGTTGTAGCTGGCATGAAAACAATGTTTTCGCCGAGCATGTATAGCTAGCCTCGTTAGCATGCACAGAGCTGCGTCGCAGCTCGGAGGAAAACCACATATAATGTACTGGCCGTAAGGGAAATCACCCGGAGTATACTGTATGAGTATTCCGTGTGTGAATGCAGATATTCTCCTGCCATGACAAACATGTAAAGCCATCTGCTGACATTGTAGTTTATATATGTAAACGTTAGCAACTGAGTTAGCCCAGTTAGCACTGTGTCAATGGCTCAGCACCCCAAAAAACGTTTACCCATTTTCACAGTTGTGGTAGATATAGCTTGCTTGTTTTAAACATCATAAATACACAAACAACAATGAATACTTACAGGTTGGGTACCCGAATCTCCCGCTGGTCCAAACAAAGTAGGAACAGCATCGTCCTTCAGTGTCCTACGCTGTATATATCCGGTATGAATTGCTCCATATTTTGTGAAGCTATTCTCCGTGAAATGCCGCACACACAGTAAAATACCGGCTCCAACATCTGAAGGAACAGTGTTAAAAAGGAATGTCAACCGCTGACTTCGTCCTGCCCTCGGTAAGGCATGCATTGAACATTTCCCCTCACAAGACAGGAAACAGACCCTCGTTGACATGACTGGATACAGTTTTGAACTGAACCTGAGATTCTAACAGTATGCTAGGCTGGCAGAGGGTACGGCCATAGCTCTGGGCGTGGCTACTGGGTGCTCCTACGACACAGCACCCAGGAAGTAAAAAATGGACAATGACGTATCTCCAACAAGCCGTTTTGGGGAGGTCTTCTCTGTGTTAGAGTTTTACTTTGAGGGTTTTGACTCTGCACACCGTTTACATGCAGAAAAACCTTCATAACACACAAGGGGACGGGTAATAACCGGAAAAGCATGACACCTCACCTTTAACGGAATACGCGAGAGAGAGAAGTCATAACAAGTGGTACAGGACAGGTAGACAACGTGTTTTTCGGATGGAAAATGAGCCAAACGCGAAAACGCAGTTAAATGCACCTCAACCAAAACCCAGGCAGTGATAAAGCGCACCATTTGTAAAGGCAAAATATCCTTTAAAGCAGGGTCAACAAATAATCTCCATCGCCACTTAAAAACACAGTATCTAATATTAAGAGTTGCATGAATTTCATTCAAGGCAAGGCAACTTTATTTACTTAACACATACAGAGGGTATCAAAGTACATTCACTGACATGAATGACATGGATATGGCGCCACCTTGTGTCATGTTTACAATGCAGATTATTGACATTAGGTCTGGCAATACAGTCAATCATTATCCTGGTGATTATTTTGCAGATAGTAACCCCGCCCCCGGCTCTTTTGAACGACTCTTTTGAACGGCTCTTTGAAAGGAACGGAGCCATAAGATCCGGCTCCCTTCAAAGATCCATAAATCCCATCACTAGTGCCTATTGAGCCGTTTTGAACAATGTGGGACAAAACCAGATCATGCCCTCCCTATCACTGTCAAAGTGAACAGTGACTGTAAAAACTACACTGCGCATGCTCAGAGTATTTTCCTATTCAGTGTTTGTGGCAAAAAAATAATGACCATAGGGGCATAGAGAGGCGAAGTCCCTCCCCTTCCGAGGGAGCTCGTGGGACCCCGGAAGCGGAAAAATATACATTGAAGTCAATGGAGAAAATGGAGAGGAAAAGGTTATCTTTTGATCCCGTTTGAATTGTGCCACGAATGACACATATGATGTTTGTCAATCTTAAACAATAATTTCCATGTCAAAAGAGTCACAGTTTGTCGTAAAACTGTTGAAATATAAGACTATGAAAAATACGCAACTAGAAAGACTACAAATCCCAGAGTCGCGTAAGTGATGTCACCATTGTTTTCCTCCAGAGATATCTAATATCAGCGCGATATATCATCGATCTATATGGCGCTGGCTAAGATAAGATAACTTTAACAAGATGCCTGTGTGCTTAGTACCAGGTTGTTATCATACCAGCAATGGGTCTTGCTCGTTCTTTCGCTTCCCGTCTGATGAAAGGAACAGGAGTGGCTGGATCAAGTTAGCTACCTAGCTAGTAGCTAGCACGTTAGTTAGCATTACAGCCTTGTCATTTTTATTAGCCTTAACAATAAGTAACACAACATGTTAAACAATAAGAGTAGTAGTCATATTTCGTGTACTTTGAAGAGTACTGTCACACCTGTGTGATCATTCTATAATACACACTTAAGCCCGGGGGAGAAATGCTAACGCTAGCTATCGCGTCTACGATATTTTCTACTTCACGCTATCTGCACAAATGGTTGACATTAAACATTAAAAAGACCAGGCAGTTCAGAGAGAATCAAAGGCAGACAGGCAGCTTTGCATGACATTCTTCTGGACGTGTTTCATTGTGGTGATAGTGAGTGTAGTCAATCCTTTTGTTGACAAGACAGACGGACATCTTGGTGACGTGTGTTGTTCTGCCCTACCGGAGATGTAGTTCACTGAGCAGTTTCACACAAAAAATGTGTAACTTCACAGTTTTACGACACATTTTAATTTTTTTGACTTGCAAAATGTTCTTTTAAATTGACAAACATCATATGTGTAATTCGTGGCACAATTCAAACGGGATCAAAAGATAACCTTTTCCTCTCCATTTTCTCCATTGACTTCAATGTATATTTTTCCGCTTCCGGGGTCCCATGGAGCTCCACCGGAAGGGGAGGGACTTCGCCTCTCAGAGCTGCCATCCCCACCATACGTCATCTCACATAATTCAGAGCTGATTGGCTGTAAGCACGTGTGCCGCGAAAAGTGTAGTGTGTGAAGAGGAGACGAGAGAGAGCAGCGGAAACCCGGAAGTAAGCTGCGCACGGTTTCCCTCGACAAAAGCAATGACATTTCTCCATAGGATTTTAGAAAATAGCTCGAAATAAGAACTATGGGAAACGGTTAGATAAATGCACGTTTTGTTCAGCCGGATAATATCCACATGTCTACCCTACTTTTATAATTTTCGAATCATAAATCTATCGATCATAAATCTATCGATTAGATTTAAGATTTGACTTTTGAAACTACAAGAAGATAAGGAGGACTTTTAGAAAAAAGTAATAGAGATTTTTGTCCAGAGGGATAGCATGGACTTCATCTTCAAGTCAAGGTAAGACCACAATTGTATTGGAAATGGGATCTTACTAAGAGAGAACAATCCAATATTTAAATGATAAAATTACATTTTTTAACTGCATGTTTAAAATTAATCGAAGCATCAGACTAAAATAATAGAATATTTTGATTTAGGTCAAAATATAATATTTGTAAACCTGAAGACTCAGTGCCAGTGCCTCACCATCCATGAACCTCACTGCATGTCACTGCAGAAGTTTATATATAAACATCTACGTTTTTTGTGGCCCACCACTTTTGTACATATAGAAACGCCACTGGGCATTGATAATTACAGACCCATTGCTTTAGTTAGCATGCTCTCCAAAGTGTTGGAGAACATTCTGCTGGATAGGCTGGAAAGGTACATTACCACAGCTGACAACCAGTTTGGTTTTAAAAGAAAACACGGCACAGATATGTGTATTTTTGCTTTAAAAGACATTATAGCAAAATATAGAAGCCATAATTCCACCATGTTTCTGTGTTTTATTGATGCTTCCAATGCATTTGATAGACTGAATCATTTCAAATTATTTGACAAAATGTGCCAGAGAGGGGTACCCAAGTACATAATAAGGATCTTAGCCTTCTGGTATGCACATCAGACTATGCAGGTGAAGTGGGGCAATACTGTGTCTGAACCTTTTTATGTTGGTAATGGGGTCAAGCAAGGTGGGATTTTATCTCCTTTGTTGTTTAATCTGTACATGGATGATCTGTCTAGGAAACTGAACTTGTGTAAAACTGGCTGTGTCATCGGTGCTAATGTTGTCAACCACCTTATGTATGCAGATGATTTAATCATATTTTCCCCGTACAGTGCTGGCTTACAACAGCTTCTGAGGACTTGTTCCCAGTATGGCATTGATTTTAATATTAAGTATAACGCCAAGAAGAGTAGCATGATGATTGTGCGAAGTAAAGAGGATAAAAAGGCTGTATTTCCTAATTTTATTCTCAGTAGCAACAATCTTCTTGTGTGCAGTGAGATTAAGTACCTTGGTCATTATATTTCTGATGATCTCACAGATGACAAAGACATTCACCGACAACGCTGCAAACTGTATGCCCAGGCAAACATTTTAATGCGGAAATTTCACAAGTGCTCTGTAGATGTCAAGGTATCACTTTTTAAAGCTTTCTGTACACCATTGTACACTGCTCACCTGTGGAGTAACTACAAGGTTAGAAGCATACAAAAACTAAAAATTGCATACAATGATGCTTTACGGTTGCTGCTGAGGGTTCCAAGATGGCACAGTGCCAGCCAGCTGTTTGTTAACTTGGGGGTACCTACTTGTCAAACCCTTTTAAGAAAGTTAATGTACAAATTCATGTGTCGCCTAGAAGACTCGGACAATCATGTCATCTCGATTTTAATCAACCCTGTGAAGAGTTCTACTCGGTTCTCTTCCATGTTTTGGAGACATTGGCGCAAGAGCCTATACAGACAGTGAGCATGTGTGGCTTGCTGTAATTGGACTGATTTTATGTTTGTTTTTATTTGTTTTGTGTGTTTAGCTCTATTTATTGATGTGTGTCTTGTCTTTTAGTATGTGATATGGACCTTGAGTCCGAAATAAAGATTGATGATTGCTACACAGAAGTTTCCCCCACACTTATGACATGTTCCGACCTCTATATAAGTGAGGGTCTGAGCTCTCTTAATTCCATCGTGTCACCGGGCCCGGTTACACGAGGGGTAATATCGAATCTTATTATACATCCATGGGTAATATGAGCGTTGTGGTTCAACCGATCTGAATCGCTTTCTGAAGCAGTCACGTGGTATCGACAGGCAGCGAGGCTTCGTTTGTCATCGGTGACGTCACTGGCCCAAAACGATACAAGCCTCGACACAAGCTTCACAAAAAGCTTCGGGGATTACTCGACACACGCCCCGAAGCCTCTGCGCAATACGTAACATCACTACTTTCTTCTAACTTTACATTTCTACCAAAGTACTGCTGTCCTAACATTGACCAGTTTGGAGTGATTGCTGTGTTTGTTGTTCTGCTTTCATGCTGTTTATAAGCTAAATACTGATGGTATGAATACTTTTATGTGACTCCATCATGTCTTGCATGTTAAACATATTTGATGTTAAATTAGTTTTGCAGCTTTTCTTGCTTGTTGTTGTTTTGGTGGACTTTTGCTTTTGGCTTACCAGAATACTCTAGTTTAGTAATGGGCCTTTTAATGACGTAGGCCTTAATGTGATTGTTCATCCACATAATCATTTTCTTCATAATGTTGGATTTGTTTGAAAACTGAAGGACACACAATGTAGACACTAGTCACGTTAAAATGTTTCCCACAATCACATTCATATTCGGCTCAGCATTAAACAAGCTCAAAGCAATGGGTTATGCTGCAAGACTTCTCACCCGGTCAAATAAACGGTCCCACATTACCCCAATACTGAGATCTCTTCACTGGCTCCCTGTAGCTTATAGGATACAGTTCAAAATAATCACTCTCACCTACAGAGCATTGCACGGTCAGACTCCTGCTTATGTAGCTGACCTAATTCATCCATATACATCAGCCCGTCCACTCAGGTCACACATGCACAATTTACTGTCTGTCCCACGTACCCACCTTAAGACCCGAGGTGATCGAGCGTTCGAAGCCGTGGCTCCTAAGCTAGGGAACGCTCTGCCTGCTCATCTACGGTCTGCGGACTCTGTTGACTCATTTTTAAAGCTAATTTAAAGACATTCCTGTTTGGGCAGGCGTTTGGGTAACCGGTGTGCTTGATTTTATTCAATTTATACTACGTTTTTATTTTGTTTTCATTGTGTTTTATTGTGTTTTTATTGTGTTTTTATTATGTTTTGGTGCTTTTATGATTTCTTAACACGTGTGTTCATTTATCATTGTACGATTCCTATGATGATGTTTTATTGTTTTGTCAAGCACTTTCTGACTTTGTCTTTGAAAAGTGCTTTATAAATAAACTTTACTTACTTACTTACTTACTTATGATTGTATCTAAAGTCCTGAGCCTTTTTGTGGCCTATATTTTTCTGCTTGGATGGATTTTTCTCTGCCTAGGGATTTAAGTTTATTGATCAGTAGCCATTATGGCTATTGGTCACTAGCCACTCAGCATATTCACTAGCCACAATTTAGTTGATGGGCAATTACATATTATTTGATTAAAGTGGAATTTTCAATTTACTGGAAGATCGATATTTCCTTTACTGCAAAACGTTTTGAATGCCATTGTCTCTGACTCTATCTTGCCCAACCACAAAAGACACCTCCTTCTTATATTTACTGGCGATCATCCTAAAATCTGTGCGGTAAATCAAGTTTTTCGCTTCTACACCTGACCCTGTCTTTGTGTTGAACCTACCCGGTTGGTTAAACAGTCTTTTCATCTCGTTGGTCTCCTCTTCCTTCTGGTTTCATCATCGCATGTTATCATTGTGTGTTTTCTGCTATTCACGTTTTGTCACAGCTGTTTCCTGACAATTCATTGTAGCCTTTGAGTTTTAAATCTGCTCCTTGTTCAAGTTGCTGGTCACGGCCTAACAAGCCAGAAAGCCTATCACAAATGGACCAATAGAATAAATGAGCAAACCGTGTGCATTAAGTGCTCATGGGAGTTGGATACGATACAATACGATAATATAAGATATACAGTTGAGATTGTTGAGATTTGCATGCAGTTCTGGATTATGATTTTTCTGGTCATTCAGACACAGTTTATTCCCTGCAATGTTCTGAGGTGTTTTGTTAGGTGATGGTGGCTGGTGTCCTGATTTAGTGGATTCTACTAAATCTGGCGTTAGGGTGTGGGTTTAATGGGTTGGAGTTTATTATTATCACTCTGTTATTTCTGCAAAGTGACACCAAGTGCTGAACTTGCCTGCTTGCAGGAAATGACAAGGCCAGGGCTTACATGCAAAACATCTTACCGTGCGTTCTGCATTCATTTAAATCTCTTCCGTGTGAGTTGGCATACTGAAATGTAAAGATGTGTATTTGCACCTTTTGAACTACATCAAGTGCCCCCCAGCTGGCAGCGGCATAATGGTGTCACCCCCTGTGCAGAGCTGCAAGTCTGTGAGATTGAAGACTCCCCTGAGTAGCTTTCGCTGGACCAGACAATTACTGGGGATGTCTTTGGGCTGCACTGTTCTCTGTAATGTCTTTCATTAACGTTAATCAGTTGTGTATTTCACCAAACACAACAGCAACGTGAAAGCAATTTATCTTTATTCACTGTAAAGAACAGCAATTATTGTACAGCGGGATGGGAACAGTTGGTCTGTAGCCTCAGACATAAACCTCGGTAAAAGAAATTCAGACATTTTTTACATGATGATTTAGCAAAGGTTGAAAATAACGGGGGGGAGTAATTTCTGTCTGACAGGATTGCCCCGTATCACCCTCATACGTTTTGTTTGACTTTTTGTTACAATAATAAATTCAGGTCAGGGAGAGAAGCCCACTATGTGCATGTTAAGAGTTTGGATCTATTCGCTTATCATAATAACTTGGGTAATGAGTTAATACAATTTGTGCAAATTACACACAAACAGTTGCTTAAGATTTTTTCCCATTCATGAATGATTAACATAACTTGGCATTGTTCTGGAAATAAGAGCCAGCATCCTGTGATGTTAGGATCTTTCTTATGTAACAAAACACATTTGTTCATTTGTGGTTATTATTGCATTCGTTTTTGTTGCCTAGGTTCCCTCTATCTTCATAAACTATAATTATGATATCACATTAATAATTTTTTATGACCTTGTTTTTCTTTAATTCTCGCATTTTGTTATAGGAATAGGACTTAATAACCATCTGCTACAAACCAAACAAATTCAATGATTTGTGTTGGAGAATTCACATTCTATCCTGCATGTTACGCTAATAGAGCTATTATCCCAGTAGAGCATGGCCTTCGCCTTCATTAAAAATGAATGTGTGCATGTCTTATTGTGATTAAATTCTCAAATGTGCGTACTGATTCTATGTTTGAGATCAGGGAGATTAGCACAAGTGGTGCAGCTCACAAACACAGAGCACTATATGCTGCTATAGAGCTGGTATGACGACAACCACTAAATGTATAATGGATTGTTTCATTTATCATAGCAAGCATAAGCAAGCAAACAACCTTTATATGACCATGTGGGGGCTTTAGAGAGCTCATTTTCCCAGGAGTACTGAGAAAAATGAGGTGCTTCTTCAGTATTAAATATAATGGCATTTCTGTGCAGTTGATGGCACCTACAGGGCAGAGAGGACTGGACCGCAGCCAAACAGCAACAGTAACCTTCAGAGTCTGTAGACAGTAGCGCAGCCCTGTTGATTGGGAACTCTCTGTAATGTTCACCCTGAAAGCCCTCTGCCTTGTTCATTGCTCCATACAGATTTATTTTGTTATGATTCTTTGATCCCCTTGTATATTTCATTGCAGTTTGCAAATCTCCTGTTTAGCTATTAATATTGTTGATATTATTCCTGTTTTGAAAACTAAAGCTTCTTGGGCAATTTTTGGCAATTTTCTCACAACGAAGGGCTTTGAAGATTTGCTGTAACCTTGTAGTGCGTAATAATTATTGAAGTGAAATCAGCAAATTGTTGCAGCTCCTTCTGGCGAAAGGTTCCTTAGTGCATCCTTAAAACATGTTTACACCACTTTTCTGACAACATGAGAGTTAGGATAACTCAATTAGTCAAATAATTACCATGAACATACTTTTGGGACAAACATTTTTTTGTCATTTCAGAAACCAAAAGCATTAGTAAGACATACAGATTGTGTGTTTCTAAACTGTGTACATCTTAAGCTTTCATTTGTTCCCTTGGCTGTTGGCTTTACAGAGACATGTTATTGGCTATGCTTTGATTTGAATGCTTGCAACATGTATAGTTCCCTGCAGGATCACCTTGAACTGTCCTGATGGATTTTATCCTTAAAAAATCTAATTGTAATCACCACAAACAGAACAACTTGCATGCACAGACCAAACAGTGACACAAGAAACACACACACATGTACTATTAAAATGAGCCTCTAAAGGAACATTGGATGAGTCCACCCCTTGTTGAAAATGTATCCAAGAAGGGTCTTCATAACTCCAGAGAGAAAATACAACGTCCTTTTAATCCCCATTTGCATTTGCTACATCTCATACATTAAGAACATGACGAGGGCAACATACAGAGTCCAGTCACTGAGCATATAGAGAGCAACTTCCCGACAAAAACACAAAGTCCACTATATTCCCGGAGCTGTCTTTGTGGAGGAAGTCTTTGATCTCTCAATGCGTAGGGACATGCAGTGAAATTGCTGGAGAGAGAACACAGTGTGTACAACTCTGCTTGCAGACAGCTGCTAATTCACAGTAGGGTTTGAAAAGTGCACACAGGGTACAGATAGTAGTTTGATGAATATTATCTCTGCTGTACGTCTTTAAAATGCCATAACACGTAGTGTTACAGAGCGCAACGTTAGACAGCGGTACCTATCAGATGTAAAAATAAATCACGTGACATATCAATATTCACATAAACTATTGGAATTGATTTCATAATATCTACAAATTCACAACTTGGTATCACTATTCTGAGCATTTATAATTGTTGCCATTTAGTTTATAATATTATGTTCAGTTATTCTATTCTACTGCTTTCTACCCATCAAGAGATTTTCATCAATGCTGTAGAGGTTATGTCGTATAAAACATAATATTTAATGCTGTACTGGATAGCATAAATAGATTCATATAGTAATATACTCTTAATATACTGTTTCTTATAGGATGACATAATTCTACTGAAATTAACTCCGACCCTGTGAGGAAAGGATTTACCACACAAATAACACAATCATAACCAAACCAATAGCAACAATACAGCAGTCCTTCT
>CALSBZ010046871.1:2255359-2287193 GCA_943591055.1 Gobionotothen gibberifrons | reverse complement strand
AGAGGGCACATGATTTGGTTGAGGCTCTGGAAGTGTTCCCCCCCCCCTTTTTTTTGCTACCAAGATGTGTGAATAAAGAAAGTTATCCTGCATATTGTGTTGTGCTAAAAATGTAGGCAAATGGCTCGAAGTGATCGTATGACGCAAAGACCTGCGGGTTTATCATACAGCATAATGAAAGATTACATTCACATCATTTGTCAAATCACAAAAAAAACATATCTCCTGGTAAACCATTTTTGATCATTCCTCAGTGATGGAGAAAGTGAAGAAACGGCAGTAAATATTGACAAAGATCACACTTTTGCCGTCCTATATCTATTTTGGTCCTTAGTTTTGTGTCAAGGCTATACATGTGTTTTAATGCGGATTTCACGAGTTACCCACAACATTCCGTTAACAATGTGGTTGAAATGAATTTAGATCCCTTTTACAGTACTGAACAGTCATACCACAGATGCAGTACAACCGTTTCTTTGGTCCCCACAAACAAGTTACTGATTATGTGAAATGACTCAAGCTGTGTGGTCCTCTTGGTTATATTATTTCTGAGATGTTTAGCAGCTGCTGCTTCTCACTTACCTACAGTATCTCGATAACAGTACTCAGAGAATTATACATTAACATTAATGCTCTTGTGTCATGAGACCCTGAAATAGCAGCAGACAGTCACCTTTAAACACTCAGCAGATGTGTATCACTGTTTTGCGACATGAATCCATCAATTCATGAAATATACTGGATTCAGAAAGCCATTCTGTGTCAGCAGCATGATGTCTGAATTCTGTTAAGTATTTAGAAAGGCCATTAAACACATTATGAATTTGATATGACTATAACAATTGTATGAGCACCTCAAAAATCCCATCCAGAGTTTATTGCTTCATGATTTATCACGTCAGTCTAGTCAGTTTGTGCCCGTGTTTATCTTTTCAATATGAAAATGGTTTACCAGGAGATGTTTACAGTCCAATTTTTTATGCAAGTCGGTAAAGGGTGAACAATATTCTAAGGGCTGAATTATCCTAATGGGTTTTAATTGGATGTAATGGTTAAAATATCCTCTACTAGTTTGATAACACATTCAAATGCAAACTGAATTTGTATTTTAACGTTTGTAACTGATATGGATGTAGAGCCAGTTCTGTGTGTGGTAGCATACATTACTAAGCCTAAAATCTGTGTGCAACCAAACGAGGGTAAAAACACTTTCAGAAGTCTGTGCCAGCCTTAAATGATTAGCATCACATCAATATGCACACATAATTGGACTTTAAGTGTGTTTATGCAGATGAGGCTGAGGTTATGAGTAGGTAATTGATGACTAGCTGGGATGAACTACAGAAACACTGATACTAAGCCCTATTTCAGTGTGACAAACACCATTACTGGAGGTTGCAGACATACACGTGTACAGATTGCCATGCATTAACCTATGACTGTCACATTGTACATGTTTTGTTACACCTTTTTTAAAGAGGTAACAACATAGTTCACTCATTCTGCTTACCACTTAAGAACAGTTAATGTAGTGGTCATCAAAGAGTCTATAATTGAGACAATGCTAAATATCCAGAGTGCATCCGGCATAACACCAACAGAAATTGCTTAAGAATAATATAAGGTCTGTTTTAAACACAAGTTCAACACAAAACAAAAAATACAGATGTTATTTAAGAAAAAGAAAAGAAAAGTTGGAGACAGATGCCACAGCTGGAGACACATTTCATCTTACATTTTGAAACCACCAATTGTTAAAAGCAATTTTACATAACAATGTAATGACAAAACTTACATTTAGTTAATCATTTAGTTGTATTTGAATTGTGTTGACCAATTTCACAGCTTTTTCTTTGCAGTGAGGAGAATGTCTCTGAAATGTGTTTAGAAATACTGTATGACTGTGACATATTGGCATTTGTTGTCTACTTCAAAACACAAAAAGAGTACATCATTATGTAGACAATCAAATAAACACCAATACTTTACACAATCAAGCATAAAAGGGCTAAAGTACAACATGAATCAAAAATATTCTTATGACAATGCGGAAAGATTATAATGGAGCCAAAAACACTGATGCAGAGAAAACAAAGAAATAAAAGCACCAGGGTGCGTGCCCACAATGTACATGAAATAAATAGGGTCTGGTATGTTTTAATGTTTAAAACATCTAATGTTATTTGTATTTCCATGGAAAACATATAACAAACTGCGATCCCACTTCAGTCTGAGGTAATGGTGGTAGTTTGCTATGACTGCCTGGCTCACAGTGACGCCGCACCATGAGCCAAAACATAAATGCACATGGTAATTGTTCTAGACTACACTGGATCCCTTAATATCTTCATCTTTTCACAGGCAGAGGTCTGTTAACCTTCCACACTAATGGGCAATTTTACACTCTGTGCCCATGGGCCGTAGGTGAGAGGGGCACAGCCACACACTCGCAGTTCATGGAGCCTGTGGACACCAGTACATGTTTGCATGTAAAATACACACAGACCGTTGTGCATATGTGTGCTGTTAATGCAAATGTGAGCGTGTAAAAGCCTTTTATACTTTATGATGTGTGTATTCACCAAGGCACATAGCTTCTTTGTCATTGAGCATACTCGGCCAGTTAAAACAATAAGAGCCACTGAACTAGAACATGTACAGGCAGCCTCGTGGGACACAATAGCAATTCCAGATGATACTGCATTGGGTCTGTTAAGATTCAGCGTGAGCTGAAGGCCTGACCCTGACGATTATGAATTATGTTCCTATGGATCTATACAGGCTGCCCCCAGCTAACAGAGCAGGGCAGGGCAACCAACGAATGGCTCTTCTGGCGTTTTCTGACGATAACTGTGTCTGTGTGCGTGCATGCATGTTGTTAACTTGATGGATATGTCAAAACCTTATCATTGGTAATGAGCTACAATGAAAACTTCAAATGCATGCTTGCTCTAACTTATTATAAGCAAAGTGCAAACATTTCAAAACATAGTGAAAACACAATTTGACTACTCTACAAAACGGCAAGCAATCAGGATACAGCGAAGGGACACTGGGTTACTCACAAAAGGGAACAGGGCCAGAGATAAGTGAGGAGGGGAGAAAAAATAAATGCAACACAAACACAGTCTGATGTGAGAAATATGCTCCCTCCAACGTCCACTATGTGAATCTACTGTTGTTTAAATGTGCCTTCCATCTAAACAGACATGCAAAATATCAAACTCTTAAGAAAAAACAGATGCCCGAAACAGGCGCACACACATACACACACAATAAGATGTGATGAACTTGGCCTCCTGCAAACCTGTCTACCCTCAAAACTAAACAAGATCAAGCCTAGCATTTGGTCAAATTCAGTTTAAGTTGTTTGCTTTCATCATAGCGGGCTTTCTGTTGACATATGTGGCCCAGTAGCCTAAGTTGAAGATGAAGAACAGAACTGGGAAAATTATGCGCGATATCTTGTCCACTTTGCTGACACGGTTGTATGACTTCTTGGCCTCCTCGTAAGGGTCATCCTGGAGGTAGGCGTGTCTGGTGGGGACTGGAGTGGCACTCTTGGAAACGGTCGTTAAACCTTGGTCTTTAGCCACGTTGATGGCGTAGGTGGATCCAACAATGTTGAATGTGTTGTTTGCTTTTTTGGACAATGTAGCAGATTCTCTTCTCTGAAATGAAAAAATGCAATAAAGGTAAAGGTTGTCAGGAGCGAAGCACCAGACTCAACAATACTTCCATTTGAACTCATAAAGAGGAAATAGAAGCAACACCACGAGACACGACACACACAAGAACAAAACAAAAGCCTAACCATATCGTTAATCCTGGCCATGTTAGCCTGAAACGGTTCCTGAAAAGAAAAGTAGAAAAGAAAAAAAGTTTACCAATTATATTAAAATTACCCAACTTACATACTCTAATCATCACTATCTAGCTGGAAGTACTTTTAACATTTTACACTATTAATATGGTCAATTCTAATCTGCATCATACAAATCTGGATTTCAAAAAAACCCTGTCATGACCATAACTCACGACAAATGTCAAGGCTAGTTAAAATAAGAGTGTCAAAAATAGGAACAATCATATTTCTGCATCAATGCAGAGCTATGGCTGGACTTCTGTCTGATACTGCTAACAGTAGCATTGGCAGCACAGAGCTGGATGGAAACAATGCAACAATAACAGTGCCTAAAACATGTCTGACAAACTGTATCAATGCATTCAGCCAGGCCTCTTGAGGCAAACAGCTTGTGATTAAAAAAAGCAACTATGGCTGTGTGTGATAAAAAGCTGTCTGGAGAAACTGCTTTCTTCCTTCTAGTAGAGAGACACTTTAGACTGTCTTTCATATTGAAATCGCACGGGGAGACAGACTTTATTTGCTAAATCTGTACACTGAGATGGTGAAACTTGCATCACAGGAGGATCCTGTCAGCCTAAAATTAGTACAGGAGAGAACAAGTAGGGCACCAAGATTGATCACCGGGCACTGTTTTAGTTTCCTGTGTGAGCCTGTACTGGAGTAATTTTCTTCACACCATTCATTCCCACTGTGGCCGCTTTAAGATCTGCAGCAAAACTAAAGCACTGTGTGTCACGTAACAGAGTGCTTTCTTCTTTCAATGCTCCCTGTTTTAACTTTTGCTTTGAGCCCAGCTTTAATTTCTGCTCTACTTTTTCAGCTTCATTTAATTTTCCTTCCTTTTCAGTCGACTCCATCTCTTTAAATTAGCATAACTAATGTCCCCTCTTTCCCCCTCTTCCAAAATGCTTCACGGTGCATGTCTTTCCGTACACAGCTCTTCACCAAATGTTTTGTTGGGTCTTTATCCTGAATGTTCTCAAATCCTCCTAAATGGATGCATAAAAATGGCTTTATGTTAGAAGAAGCTATGTTTGTTCATTGAATAGACCAATGTGTCTCTATAAGACATAGCAAGACCACTTTTAATGTCACATGAGACAAGCAGTGGGCTTATATTAGCAGTTGACATCACAATGATGTTATCAAGTTGCTGTTAAGCTTCTGTCCGAGGTGATGGACACGGCTGCAGTGAGGGGAAGTGTGATCAGTGTTTCCTCTTCAAGTGAGCTGGAGAAAAGAAGAAGGATGATCCTTCAAGCTCCTCTGCAAAAACAGCAAGGGTTGTGAAGAGCTTAACAAAGCGCGCAGTCAGACAGTTGATTGCATTAAACAGAGAAATGTCGAGCCGCTGCCTGAAGGGGGTCTATCTCAAGTCAATTAGTACAGAGAGAGAAAGAGTCACACTGATTCCCCTTGGTATCAATCCCTCCACTTCCAACGCCACTATAAGTATCCTCTATCATGGCGATGGCTGACATCAGCAGGAAAGGTGAATTGCCGCTATAGTGTACTCTATGACCTTAATCATTGCCCCCTCAACTCTGAAGGCATTATGTCCTTTATTTGTTACCTGACAAAGAAGCCAGGGAAAGTGTTTTTCATTCTCTATTTGTCTGAGCTGTCCTCGCAGTCAGTGATATGGTCTAATTGTTGGGTAAACCATGTGTGGTATGGGCTATGTCCATGTTGTTATAAACCTAATGTGACACAGCACATTATTTAGCTCCGGCCAAAGATTCTTGCATGATATTCAAAGTCGTTTGGCTAGCTGCAGGCACAAATAACCCCATGAATACAATGCATCTATTGACCTTGTCTTTGTAACTTCTGCAAATTGTTGAATCAGAATGTCTGAGAGTCTGATTAAGTAGCCTGGGGGCAATTATGCCTCACTGTGTGTCCTGCTGTTTGAAACTCAGCGTGTGCATGTGTGTGTGTAACTGAACCTTGTGACAGACTACATTTGGAGATGGGGTGTTGGTGGTTTTAATGGCCTCATGTGAGCATGTGGGTGGCTGAGTGTGCAGACTGGGTATAGGGAGCCACGATGTTGTCCCTTTTCCTGTTGGTGTGTGTGTTTAGTGTTATGTACCACTAACGTTTGGCAAATCTGGCAGCATAAACAACTCTTTGCATAAATATAATATTTGAAAGTGGGTTCTTATTCACCTGAAATTACATTTTCTATAATCGGAGCATGCATTTAAAACGTCAATGGCGAGGACCGTCGTGTTTACTGAGTTGTGGGAAGTCAAAATCAAGATCGGTATACATTTTCGATGAATTGTTCGGCAACTAGTCACAGCAGTCGGAGAGTGCTTGCCAGACAGTAAGTTATTGTGCAATGCATAAATGTAGCTGACAACTCCAGCTCAAACTAAAAGGATTTGAAAAACGTATAAAAAGAATTATAACAGGTCTTGAGAAATGGCAGCCTCGGTTTGTTTTTGTTCTCTGAATTTCCATATATAACTACAGCAAAAACTTTGGTTGAGCTTTGCTTGTCGCTTCGAAAAGTGCAGCAGCAGCAGCGGCAGCAGCGGCGTCATGCTGAAATGTCACAGCTAGGAATGATAATTACAGGCTGTGTCCCCGCCATTTCCAAACAAACTATTGTGTTGAAATGTCTGAATATGAAGTGATTTGTGCTGCAGGTGTGAGGCAAGCATTAAAACCCCCTGCACAATGAGCCCGTGCTCCTGCCTCTGCTGCTGATGGAACCAGCCTATAATATCCTACACCGTCCAATCATGTGTCGCAGAGTGCCGAGGACACGATGGCTTTCGTTCCAACTCCCCACCGGCTAATTTCTGTAATATCAGCACCTTCAGCCGGCAAGAGGGCTTTAATTAGGTAGATTGCTTGTCAAACAGAACGTTGGGCGACAAAGGAGGGAGAAAATGGCATTGAAAATCCATAACCAGCCAAGTCATTTACTGCACATCGACACGTCTACAGCTCACCATTTCAGTCCTAAAAAAGAAAGAGCCTGAGGGCGATGAAGTCATCGTTTTGTTCCGGTGAGTGTGGTGGCTGAAGCCCTGCCTCTAACTGGGGACAGTATTTTCCAAATGACTTAGTGAGCTGAAACTTATTCCTTATAGGTTCTCCTCCTATAGGTTTTGTATCTTTTATTGTGTGTGTGTATATATGTCAAAAAGAGAAAATGCAGTAGTCTGATCCCTTTACTTTCCTGTAGCTCATTCTAGCGGGGAGTGTGATGGGAGTGCCATGTCTCCCTCTGTGACCCCATTCTTTTTTATCTATCATGACAACTGCATGCTCAGCACAGCCCCCGAGAACGCAGCCCAGGCTGTTGCCATTAAGACGAGGCATCAGAAGGGGGGGGGGGAAATAAAAACTCTCCACTCTGCTGCTGCAAAATAACGCTGCAAATGATCCTCACCGACTCAAATGTTCCAAGGCAGCAATAAACAATTCTACCAATCACTCAGAGGACCAAATGTCAGACTGGAAAAAAAACGGAACTGGAAAAAGCTGTACTGATTATGTCAAACAGTTTGTACATTAGTAGCAGAAAATAGATTTGTGGCAGTAAAATGAATTTCTTTCTTTTTTGTGTGTGTCTGAGGCTGATAGAAGTAGCCTTGTATGTGCTTTCAGGATCAGAACTGCAGCTTTTAGATCAGCACTATTTACAATAAAGGAATGTTTCATTATGTTTACATACACAAGCATAACAGCAAATCAGGGAGACCACTGTTCTAATGTAGTTTCTATATTGCCTCTGTTAATGTGTGCCGATACATAACATTGCCTCAGGAATAAATTCATCATATTTAGAATAGATCTACAATTAGCAACGTCTCTTGCTTATATCTACCATCCTTTGATTTGATTGTTTGTACTGCTATCTTATATGGCTGTGTTTTCAAGCTCTCTTAGTAATCAGCGTGACTTTGTAAACCCCACTGGTTTATAAATTGTAATTTGATGCTATTCTTTGAGGTCTTCTTAGGTTAAGGCGAGGTTCTGCTAAGGTAACTGGCCTCTAAAAAACTTCTGGGCAGAGGCCATTCATTATTATTTAGGACATGTATTATATTTTTTGACAGAAGGAAAACACATTCTCTAGTCTACTTCTCAGCACTGTCAATCAAACCACAGCACGCTACCAACACCTGATTCTGTCAATCATGCTAGCCATACGAAAATAGGAAAATAATTGATTTGTTCCTTTCAATACTAGAGAGAATGAGCCCTTTTGAAGCTATAACAGCACCAAGTGATTTAATTGTGTTCATTGCTTCTCAGTGCCCGCTCTGATACTGTTTCATGCCACTTGGGAGCTTATAAAACATCATAGAAATCCTTTTAAATGTAAGCACTGAGGGACTTAAAAGGTTTTATTTCTTTTATGTCTTCATTATAGCTTTGGAGAACGGCATCTTGTTGGACCAATGCGTCCTCCACATAAGACCCTTCCTTGAATTGAGTCAAAAGACAATTTGCACTCACGACCCCTTATGAACAACACCAACAGCCCAAAGTATTGACACATTATGAATCTTCAAGGTACGATTCATTACATTTTAAGCTTAAAATACAATTTCAGCCTCAGGTAACTAACCAGTGTCTCCACAAACACTGTCTAATCAACGTGTGTAGACCAGATGTAAAGGAGCCATGTTTTGTCAGGAATAAGGAGCCTCCTCTAACTTTAGAATGAAACGTATGATGCCATCGTAAATCAGGGACAGTGTCTCTGGGAGTTTACATCTCCTTCTGCTCCCACAGTTTCGCCTCACTGTCCCTGTTCCATTTGGCTCTTAATGAATAAATAAACGCTCTCTTTATAGTATTTATAGAGTACTCCAGGCTGCTTTAAGGAGACGACTTTCTATCACTGTTTCCAAAGTGCAATTGGCCCACGTCACTTCCTGAGTGTTAAATGAAGACTCACTGAGTACGTTGTTACCAGGGTTAACAAATCAAAAGACAGAACAACTTATCTGCAGAAACTAAAGTGAAAAGTAACTCTGTATAACTGTTACATTTCCTTTTTTAGGATGATGTATTAGTTTGTTAATGTTGGTTCAGCAGAAAAAGTGTGGTCGTGTCATATCTATTAAATACATTTAAAAAAACATAGAAAAGTATATATAAATAAGAATCACTCACCCTTATTTCCATGCCCTCTTTTTTCCCATCCCATGCCCAGCTGCGCTTGGTGAAGTAGTTGACTGTGGCAAACTCAATCAAGGCAGAGAAGACAAAGGCATAGCACACTGCCATGAACCAGTCCATGGCAGTGGCATAGGCCACCTTAGGGAGGGAGTTTCTAGCACTGATGCTCAGGGTGGTCATGGTTAGGACAGTGGTGACCCCTGAGGATAAAATGACAACATTAGTAAATAGAACACTTAAAGGAAAGTTAATTATTGGGTTCAGTTTTTGCACAGGTTTTGCCATGATGCTTTCATTGTGTGTCGTGTCCAAGTAAAAGAAGCTTAAGAAAAGCTGGAATTATCCAAATTAGCTCAATTCATCAAATCTGTCTTGTCATCAAATGAAAATGTAACTGCACTTCAGAACTTAACATAATCTATTATGTGAAATCAGAAAATAGAGATGCATGCCACTAACAAAATTCAATGGTGCATAAACATTGTATGTATTTGTATTTTCACTCAGCAAAAAATACCCTTAAACAATAAGTGTCTATTGAAGTTGCAAATCCAAAAACATCCACAGCAACAAACGATGGACAAGAGACACCCCCTTTTTAATAGGACCCAAGTTGAAAAATGTGATAACTTTTTACAATGCTATTATCACATCATTGATATAGACGGGTATACATATTGCATATTATCTTTTGCACAGTGAATATATACACTTTGAACATCTTTGTCACGTCTGCATCTGTCAATGGCCCATGATGATAACAGTAGGCATTCAATAATAATATATAAATTCCACTAAATAAGACACTTGATAATATTTGCTATTAGATGTATTGGTATTGGCAATCAGCAAAAACCTATGTGCTCTGTCTCTGCATACATTGAGTGAAAGCCTTCCGACGTGTCGTTTATGTGCAAAGGTTGGCAACAAATATAGCTTTAAAACACGAGTTTTGGCGGAAACAGACCTGCAGCTACACAACTCATTTGACATCCTGGCCTTTACATTCAGTACATATAGTGCTGCAGGCAGGGGATGAAATGTGGGTCGGACTGTTCGCCCATCCAAACACATAAAAGCAATCACTTCATCTGTTCCAACCTATCTCATCTGACAACACATAAAGTGGGCTCTGAAAATGAACATTGTGTTTCAGAACAGGGAGGTGTACCCGTTTCACTGAGTCATGCTTGAGAAATTAGAATATGTGATGCAAAGATTGATAGTCACTATATAGGACAGATTTTATTTATATTCTGGTGGCATGTTTTGCATGTGTCCCTCAAAAATACAATTGTATCATTCCTTAAAAATACAATTTAAAAGGGAAAGTATAAAGGATCGTATTTGTGGATGATGGTTACAGAGCAGAGCTTTATTTGAGCTGATACATGTGACTGTGTGAACGAGTAAAACAGATGTGAACACTGCTGGTAACTGTGTCCTTCACGGATAACGCTTCAATCATTCCACTGAGAAAATGACACTGATTACAGCTTCGCTCCACATGTGGAGGACAATCTAAGTGAGTTCAAGGAAAACTGTTCTTCTAGGTGTGTGTGTGTGTATGTATGTGTGGATAACTGAAGGACTTATGGTTATTCAGAAGAATGCATGGCATTAGGTATATGTTGCAGGCTGTTATTTACTCCATGGCATGATGGAAAATGGCCCCTATTACTCTGTATAAAGTGTGTGCTTCATTTCTTAATCAAAATGCAAGTTATACAACAAACAGGGGTTAAGGGGCACTTCCGTAGATTATGCAGCACCACAACACTTGAAGGGGAAGGGCTAATTACATTTAATCTCTGAGTACGGGCAGATCTAAGCAGACTCAATGTTCCCAACGTGAATGGTGCTGGATGGACAAATTGCATCTAATCAAGGCACAAAGAGAGGATAACATGTGTCACATATGCACCTTTTTGAAAAAAAGAATACCTTTTTGAAAGGTTGGATTTATTTAAATGTTCTGGTCTTTTTGGACACACACGCACGCACGCACGCACGCACGCACGCACGCACGCACGCACGCACGCACGCACGCACACACACACACACACACACACCACACACACACACACACACACACACACACACACACAAAGATAATAAGAATTAGAGTAGCCTAAGTAGTATAATTATCATAACTTGCAGTTACTGTCTGTGACTTAAATGACTGCAATTACCAAGTATTTTAGGAGCAATCTGTTAAAAATGGCACGTTTGATATGATGAAATATGCATAAAGGGTGGGAAAAGGGAAGACAAAGTACACACAAATTATAATAACTTAAGACATTATGATAAAATAAGTAATAAATGGGTAAACCAGGGATAGGAGATAAAATGCATAAATGAATGATCTGATATTTAAAATGTGAGCTATTGTTGAATGCGTGGCAGGACTTGAGAGCTGTCTGTTCCTTATTTGAGAGATGTTACTGCGGTTAGGCTTTGTTTTTGTTTGGGAATTATTGTGCATTGGACCCTGCTTTTGTAAATTGTCAGGATATGAACCCCTGCCATTTCCTTTCCAACTCATGTATGTTGTCCACCACTGCAAACAAGTTATTGTTTGACCCTTGTTAAGAGTCTGTGGTCGCTTTGGTGGGAATGTCTGTTTGTCAGATGCGGATTCTTTTTTAAAAGACCTAGAGCTGCGTGAGTAATAAGACGTCAGGCTGCTGTTGATGTAGACGAGTCCAGCATCCTCTTAAAGAGATGCAACACATCGTCTATCACCTGCCACACTTTGACTTATCTTCAAATAATTAGTTGTTTGCAGCTACAGAGGTAGGAGGAACGCAATACCTTGATAAAAAGCTTTGGAAAAAAACGAATTACTCGTTCATGCCCATGTGCACCATAATGCACCAAGCTATGTTTTGTACATCGTTATGTTAATTGGAGCTTTGCAAGGGGAACCTTTTTTTTAAGCCCTCCACTTGTTTTGCAGTTTGCTGAATCATCTGATGATGTGAACAAAATGCAGCTCCGCTCATTTGTTTTTGCTCCGTCTTACCTCATAATTCAAAAGCTCCAGCAACTTATCTAAGCTGTTCAATCAATCATTTAGTGCATTTTTGTAAAAGTTGAATCATAAACCCAAGACGGCACTCACCAAATACAGTGCGAGCAGGAACCGATTCTCTGTTTAGCCAGAAGGAGACCTGAGACAGTATGACAGTCATGATGCACGGGAGGTAGGTTTGAATCACAAAATAGCCAATTTTCCTTTTCAAATGGAAATATGTTGTCATCACTACATATTTTCCTGAGGGAGAGGAGAGAAACAAAGAAAGAGATGGAGAGAGACACAGGGTTATTATTATTAATACAGCTATGCCCAGTTGGGAGGAACACAAGCTGAAATATTTAAAGTAAGATGTATTAAAGTTAGAACATTCGCATCATCCATGTAGCTCATAGGATTGTCTTCAGCCCTTTTTTTATTTGAGCTATTATAACCATATGAAAACATAGAAAGTGTTGCTTAAAAGATGCAATGTGTTACATATATTCCAAAGGTTCTTTTGATGGGCATCTTGTATTTAAAAAAAAAATCCCATACAGTAACTGACCTTTATTTAACATCAATTGGCAACATGCTTTCATAGAGAGGATACAGAGGTCTTTTGGGAGAGCGGTTAGAGGTCACGACATACAGTAGCAGCACCTGCACTATTCATATATTAGAGAACCGAGGAGAATTTCAAATCAGAGAAAAACCCTGAGTTGAGTTACAAATGTTAATAGGAAAAGGAGCCTAGAGGTTTGGAACATACGGTTGTAAAAAAAAAATGGTTGTTACCCCTAAATGTCAACAAATCTCTCCGGACATCATCATAGTCAGATAAATAGAAGGGTGAGGTAGGAAATGCTGAGGTATACGCGGTTGAATGTTGGTTATAATGCTGCCTTTTAAGGAATACTCAAAAGTCAATGCTGGAAAGGCGGCACTGGAATGCTAGTTGCTTGAACCTTTGTGGAGGTCTCTCGTCCTCCAGGAGCAGTTTACAACGTTTTTCGCAATTTTTAATTGGAGTATTCCTCTAAATGCATAGGTATATTCTAATTCCGTTCTCTTTGCTGCAGATTTGAAGAACATGTGCGTGCCTCGATATTGAGCATTTCCTGGAGCTAAGATTTTATTACTGATGACGGCAATTGTTCCCTTAAGCACCAGCTGGCTTTCTCTATGATCTTTAGTAGCAAAGATAAGAGGAAAAACAGCCTTTTTTTATTCCCTCAGGTGTTCTTTCTGAGCAGAATCTCACCAGAGCTGAACTGGCTCAAATCCTCCCATCCCCTTGGCTCACTGCAGCCCATTAGGTTTGAACTTTAAAGAAATTAGATGTTCTTCAAATCCACAAGCTGAACCCAGTTTATGAAAGAAATCATGTTGACTTCCCTTAGATTTGTTGTTGTTGTACTTGTAGCCAGAGTTGGTCCTCTCCAATTCTCTTGACTTACGGTTAAACCACATAACAGCACTGCAATAACGATGAGCTCAAGGAACAGTGTCCTCTGTAGAGTTCTACAAGTGCTGTTATTTCAACAGCTTTCAAAACACTTTCTGCCTCAACAGCTTCACTACAGAGGTTACATCTCTCAAAATGGAAAGCCAGTGTGGCTCAGTCGTCAGCTATGCACTCTTTCAGTAATTACTAAGTGCCCCGCTGAAGCAACCTTTTATCTCGGCCTATAGCTTTGCAGTAATCAGTCCTTCAGCACATTTTCCTTTGCGCTGTTACCTAAAGCTGGATATTGATGTTAACTACTGATCTATCATTATTAGGTTTCAACTTACAACTTTTTTATAATGGCACCTTATAAACAGTATAAGCACCTTGTGGTTGAACACAGTATTATCAGATCATTGCTGTGCATTTCTTCTTTGCTACTATGTCAGTCCCCAGCCCACCTTGTTTTTTCCTCCCTTCATGTTCATTTTACCATAAGCTTTAAGTTTGCCAATGGGGAAATAGAGTTTGAATTTAAAATCAAATTATTGTGGTGATCATGAGCATAGGCTGGCAGACTTTCCTTTTTAACACTGTGCTTATTGAGGTTGATTCTGGGCTATAACACAACACAGAAAGGCAAGAAGACGTTCACCTCTGGCACAACTCCTAATATTATCTTTGTGAATATGCTGAATAATCCCCAAAAACCTAGAAGTCATCATTTTCTCACTGGACCCAAATAATGCAGGCTGAATCCAAAGTGACAGGCGCTGGAGAAAGTGCAGACTGTTACTTTAGGGAAACAAACTAAAGTGCCCGTATATGTCAATAGAAAAGAAGGGAGGCAATTTCATTTACCACAGATGTTACGTACAGATAAGGGTTTATTTTTCAAAGGAATAATTTTCATCCCAAGACACACTAAGTTTGTTTTCTGCCTGCTGTATACTCCATTCAAGATAGAATGTGATGTGCCAGGATGCTTGAACATGTTGCAGCTGTCCAGTCTCTTCACACGTGTAACACACTGCAGCTGCACAAGCTTAATATGGTGTTTTTGTTTTCGGACCAAACCATTAGTTGAAAACACACTAAATTAGATTTAATTTAAATTCGCTCTCTGAGCTAATAGTATGTAGCGTACCAGTGCTGGAACTGATGGTTTCTTTGCCAATGACATGTCCCAGTAAGTCATACTGGTTGAGCCTGGAGCAGTCCTCTGCCACAGTCACAGGCATCAAGTCTCTCCGGTTGTCCCACCGGTAGATCACCTCATTATTGGTGTAAGCATCTGTGCGGCACAGAGATCACTTATCAGCACAAAATAACGGCAAAACATATGACATTCCAACCCAATGTAATAGCTACGTTGGTCCACAGGGCAAGACGTAGTATATTCACAAATAACCCTCTCAAGACGTGACATGGATACAATATTTGTTCCTATTCATTTCTAATGACCGGTGTCCATGTCACGTGATGGAAAACTTTCCTAGCGTGAGAAAAAAAACATGGCGGACAACCGATTAATGTTTTGTGGGAAATTGTAGGATAGTTTGGTCATTAAAATACGTTTTGATTCGATTTCTAGCGAGAAGTGTATATTGTACTTTTAAAATCTACGTCCAGTGGATGTGTAGGATCTACAATTTGATAGATATTACGAAGATTATCTGAGGTCTCACCAGGAGAACGTCAATATACTACATATTTTAACTATAGAGTGCAACAAATGGAATAAGCTACATACATTTATATTTAGGATTGTAATGAAGGAATTAATGAAACTTAAAATAATAGCTATGATGTAAATATATATATTTATCCTTTTTGACATGGTTATGTTGTGTTCTTGGTTTAATTACATTGGAAGTTGCACCAAATGATTTGATGTAATTCAGATGCAATTAGCCTACATAAAAGGCCTCAAATTGGAAGTACTGTCTGGGCTGTCTTTCACTCAATTCTGCAATAGGTAGATCTCGCCTATCAACAAGGCCGAGGTCGGCTGTATTGTGAGAAGAAAAACTTCCCTTAGTAGTGTATTCCTAATGGTGAGTGCACTTTAATCCTCTGAAGTGTTTTCAGAACAGCAAAGGCTCCTAACGCCTGCAGAGAACAATCACTATTGTTTCCGCAGTGCAATTTTATATCAAAGTCTGTTTTGATGTGACCATCTGGACTGACTTACAACTTCCGAATTTCAGAGGACAGGCATGTGCATCCATGGGGAAATCCTCCAGGTGCATGGGGCACTCGGCATGGATGGTCAACCTGAGGGGACACGGGGAGAGACGGTATGGTTACAAACACATCATGACAGAAGTCACCAGAAACAAAACGGTGCATTTTCATACACAAAAATTCCATGTCAGACATGATCTTCATTTGCCCCTTCTTCCTGAAGAAGAAAATCAATGACTCAATTGTTTTTCTTCCGGGTCCGGTGTCCATGGAAGTCCACTGCCCAGGTCTGTCCGCCAGGACTTCTCCCTGATGATGATCATGGCGGCAGAGCCCCCGTGTCTACGGAAGGGCTCTTTGGATCGATTTCCTTGGTCACGTGGATGAGGAGTAGTCGCAGCTTGGCGTATGCTGCTTCTTGCTCATCCTCAGAGGACAGAACACTGTCCCACACTCGCCGCCCGCTGTAACTCCAGTAAAGGAAGCAGCAGGTGGGCTCGCGCACGTGAGTGGAATAAACCGCAGAAAGTGCTGTCAAAGCACTGTGCGGGTTCAAAAGACGCTATTGCCTGTGTGCTGTTGTCAGAAAACACACCTTGCCTGGTATAATAGCTCCGATTAATGCATTTCACCGTTGAATGTGAAACACAGCGTTAATACGAAGGCGCACGGCCCTGTGAGAGTGGCCGCGGTGCGTTCAAGGACCTCTGCAGAAGAACGGTGGGTTACGTATTCATCATCATCATCATCATTAGCTTTATTAAAGAGACTCTTGGTATTGTAACCCTAGTTCTAGAGTGTTGTGTTAGTGAAAAATACATTCAGTAAAAACGATTGCATTTATCCCAGAGTAAGAGTCATCTCTCTCCACAATTCCACATTTCCCCATAATGTCAGTTTCAAAGAGACGGCATTATAGAGTGGCGAAGTCACGCCCATCTACTTCCGGTCCATGGGACCTTATTTCGGAAAAATTATGTATTGAAGTCAATGGAGAGAGAAAACGTATCTTTCGACCCCGTTTAAATGGTGCCACAAATTACACATATGATGTTTGTCAATCTTAAAAAATAATTTCCATGTCAAAAAAGTCACAGTTTGTCGTAAAACTGTTGAAATATAAGACTATGAAAAATATGCAACTAGAAAGATTACAAATCCCAGAGTCGCGTACAGTAAGTGATGTAATAACTGATGTCACAATTGTTTTCCTCCACTAAATATAAGAGATAGCTAAGATAAGATAACTTTAACAAGATGCCTGTGTGCTTAGTACCAGGTTGTTATCATACCAGCAATGGGTCTTGCTCGTTCTTTCGCTTCCCGTCTGATGAAAGGACCAGGAGTGGCTGGGTGGATCAAGTTAGCTACCTAGCTAGTAGCAAGCACGTTAGTTAGCATTACAGTCTTAGCCTTGTCATTTGTATTAGCCTTAACATGAAGTAACATCAAGTAACCCAACATTTTAAACAGTAAGAGTAGTAGTCATATTTCGTGAACCCTTTGAAGAGTACTGTCACACCGGTGTGATCATTCTATAATACACCATTTAAGCCCGGGGGAGAAATGCTAACGCTAACGCTACATTAGCATCGGCGATCTTTTCTACTTCATGCTATCTGCACAAATGGTTGACATTAAACATTAAAAAGATCAGGCAGTTCAGAGAGAATCAAAGGAAGGCAGGCAGGCAGGCAGCTTTGCATGACATTCTTCTGGATGTGTTGATAGTGAGGGTACTGGTAGTCAATCACTTTTTTGACAAGACAGTAGTGACGGCCATCTTGGTGACGTGTGTTGTTCTGAGAGTCTGCGAGACCAGAGATGTAGTTCATTAAGCGTTTCACACAAAATAATGTGTTTTACGACACATTATTATTTTTTTGACTTGCAAAATTATCTTTTAAATTGACAAACATCGTATGTGTAATCATTTGGTCTGATGGCCAACAAATTCACTGTGTAAGTAACTAGAGAAATGGTGCTTATTATTTCACTCATACATGTTTACTCAACATGGTTATTACATTCGCTGAGTTGGAACCAAACAGCAAGCCATAAAGCCATTGTGCAGTCGATTGAGGTACGAAATGTACCCTTGCCTGTCAAACGGCACCTAAAACGGCTAGTAATTGATGAAATTCATTTAATTTCTAGGCTGATCCGACATTCGTACTGAAACGGCGACAAGAATAATCATTTGTAGCTTTTTAATACAAAAAGTAACCGTAGGGTCCAAATGAACCCCTTTGCAAATGCAGCCCAAATAGTGTGTGGGAGAGAAACTCCCTCTGGAGGGATATGTTTGCCTTAGCAGACCATTTACGGTACATGCACACAAACCTATAACACACTACAGGAAAGGGAAAATCCCCAAAATTGCATACTAGGGCCAATTGAAATAGAAAATGTAGCTTTAAACTAGATGTGTGTAAAGATAAGCTGGTTTTAAAAAGACTTTTTGCTTTTGTCTAGCAGATGTTTGTCATACTTTGCTTCATCTTATTTCAAATCTACTTGATTATCTAAGTAAAACATTCCTTATGATATTTATCAATGTAATATATCTTTCTTGGCCTTGGCAGAACTGCTCTGGGACTGAAATCAAATTCTTTCACTATTTCATTTTCACCCTTGAAAGTCAATAATGACCTTGTGGACAAGCAACATAGAAGTATTTATTTTTCAGTGATTCAAGGCTCTGCTGCAAAGGCTGATTGTCAGTAGATGAACAGATGGGTTCAAACTAATACATCATTTTTGCTTCAGTCATGCAAATAATGGTGCTAGCTGACTTGATGCTACTATCAGTCTATTTTTAGCACGACTATGCACAATGGTACTCTTTGATCAAGTGATTATTCATTGAGTTGTCTGTATGTGAAAGACAATCAGACAGATGGGATGATCAGAAATGATCCAGATATCCGCTGCTAATGGCTCTACTTCAAAGGGCATAGGGAGTTCACTTTTTTCTAAGCAATTGATCACAGAAATCATATCCTTCCATTACATTTTTGCACCATATGTGTTGCTTGTTCAAGCTGTTCTGTTGATTTAAGTATAATAGGAAAAAACAAGCACTGGTTTTAAGCTTAAGGGCTTACCAGACAGAGAATGGCAACAGAATCAATTCACTTTAAAGATTCTGTGTCAAAGCACCGAAAACAAACTCCTCTGCGTCAGCTGCACTTTGTGTAAAGTAGCAAATGTTAGCATGCTAAAGCGCTAAATCAAAAGGGAAAACATAACAAAACAAACAAAATACATGCTTATCGACATTTTGTCACTTTCCTTAGGTGCAATTTCTTGCAGTTACATTAGCATTTAGCTCATAGCATTACTGTGTACTGGGCTGCAGACTCTAGTCTTGTTAAGATAAGATAAGATAAGATAGTACTTTATTGATACCAATTTGGGAAATGTTTGTGTTGCAGCAGCATAAAGACATGGCATTGTACAATAACAATTAAAAGACAATAAATAAACAAGAAAGTAAAAAATATACATGTTGAATTTATAAATTAACAATAACAAGATACAAAGCAAGGTATTATATATACATAAGTATGTGACGGATGGAATATTAAATAGAATATATAAATGTAAAATGGACAGTGTGGTTTTATTCCAAGAGAAGCTATGGAGCAGAGACTTCTCTGCCAGCCAGAGGTGATTTGTTATAGAGAGTTATTGCAGTGGGCAGGAATGTTTTCCTGTATCTGTTAAAGTACAATACTCAACAAAGAGTTGCAACCTCATAAGTTTCTCACCTCATCGTGTAGAGAAGCGTGCCGTTGTCAACTAGTCGCAGCAGTTTGTTTGGAGTCGTCATGTTGTGGGCCACCGATTTCTTTCCGTTATGGAAAAAGGTGTCAGGAGTCCAGATCTTACTGGCCAGGAGGTTGTTGAGGGGTAACACATGCATGGGCCCGTCGAACTTCAGCCTCTCGTCCCTCCAACTCTGGCGGAAGAAGACATCGATGGTGTACTCCTGAGAGAAAAAGGGTGCAAAAGTTTAGTTGGCAAGATGTTATAATAAATCCCTAAACAATAATAGATGATTGTATGCTAAACCGGTTGACGTGTCATCGTTATGACCGACACTCCAAATATTTTTAAATGCCGTATGTAGAAATCAAAGATAACCGAAATATAACTAAAGGGTAACAAATCATTTTAGTCGAACATTCAAGTGCTTTTTCTTACATTTTTTGGTGGAATCATCATTTGTGTTAGCTGAGTTTGGAAATGTTTTCTGAGAGTTATCATTTTTAATGGCCCAGGTGTGCACCATGCTTCACCATCTGTCATCAACCCAGAGCTTCAACCGAAAAAAAAGTTCAGTATATGCCAGCTACATCCAGGATACATATATGGAAGTATATGTCACACCAGTTATTGTAGAATGCATTTTCTTAAGTTTATGTATTCCTGCATCATGTAATTACCACTCTGGTAACAATGAAGTGTTTGACACAGATGAGTGTCAGCAAGAAATCTTGTAATCAACTGTTTTACTGTATGATATATTTACAAGCAACAAAGTGTTTTGGTGTTTTACCAACGCATACAACGACATAAATAAAAGGATTTCAGGGTATTTAGTCAAAAGGGAATATATTTCTCATCATACATGCAATAGGACTTGGTTTCCTAGCAACAGACTTCCCTCATCCGCTCCATACAGTGGCAGTGCAGACTGAATGCAGCTGTCTTTACGGAGAGAGATAGAAAAAAGCTGTGCGCATCTCACGCTAGAGTACACATTACTGGTGATCAATAAAAGCACGCCTTATGTGTTTCTCTATCGGTCGCTTTGTGCTTTTGCTCATACAGTAAAATGGTTTGCAAAGCAACACAGCTCACCAGTGATTTGTGAGTGCTTTTTTACGTGAGAGAAAAAACAATAAAGTCATTTCTTAGTGATTTGAACAACAGGAAGCCATCAACCTCAGCAGGAAAGGTGACCAGCTCCCACTCAACACATCAACAGAGCTTCTGTAAACAGCGCAGGGTTGCGTCTGTTAATTGATTGAATTGACCTCCTGGTGGCCTGCGTTAAGTCCCTACAACATTTACACTGCATGTGTCCTCAAGTGTTCTTAATAAAGCCCACAGATCACAGATAGCTAAAAGCAAGAGTTAGACAGTTTACCTTAACCCCTTCTTCAGTTCTTTTCTACCTATCAAGTTATGTTTCTTATTTATTTAGTCTCTCTTCAGCAATGTCTAAAGTGTCTACAATATCTACACAAATAGTGAAATAGCGTTGAATATTTAACTGAAGGAAAAAGTAAAACGTTTTTTTTATCATGCTTTTTGATATATGTACCAATACATTAAACAATACAGATTACAAAATATATTTCCATTTCAAGATATACAGACTAAAAGACAAAAGCATCACGCCTTACTTTAAGTAGCCAATATGAGTATAAAGCTCAGTTACATTTTATTTAAACCAAAAAGACATACAATAAATAATCAAATGAAAAGTAATCTATGCACAGCGTGCCAAGCATTTACTTTTGATGGTCATGGACAACAAATGATTTATTATAAAAAATACATAATGTATTAATGTTCCAGCTAACGATAGGTAAGGTGAGCAAACTCTGTGAATTATTATACTGTGAACGTCTGTAATAATATGCTAGCTAAATCTTTGTATTAAAATATTTCTGATTTACATTTTCAGATTATTTATTTTGTTCCAAGTTGAGAGGTAGTTGGTTAATGTAGTGCAGAAGTAATGTAATGGGAGCAACTCAAATATTTCAATGTTTTTACTGGTTGTGTTATCAAATCTTTGTGATGTGAGACATTTATCAAATGTTATTCATCAACTGTACAAGTGGACAGGAGTAGTGGATGTGTGTAGGCAGGAGAGAGGGCAGAGAGATACTGTATGAGGAGTTCTTTTCCAAAACGCTATAAAAGCCAAATTGAAAATTGAGTTTGTTGTGCCATTTTGCTGTGTACTGAACCTATTCACTGCTCTATCAACGTTTCATGCCAAATCGCTATATATCCTATATATATATATATACATACATTTAATATTAACAAAATGTGTGGGTCTAGGTAAAAAATGTAATTTTCCTGAAAACTATTAAAATGGATATATAGCGTTTTAGAAAAGAACTCCTCATATGTTTCAGGATATGCACCAGCTGAACATATGAGGAAACTGGCATCCCAGTATGATGAACAGCTCTACACATGAGCCAGCTGGCGGCCATTGCCCTCACAGTCTCCATCTTCATTGTGAACTGGGAGAGAGACGTCTCCACTATGAATAGGGGGAAACCTTCAATGAGCAACATCTGAAATCATACATTGTTTGGTTTCTCTCAATTTCCCACACTCCAATCCTTCTTGTTATTGTTTCTACATATAGGTGAAGACAGACCTGAGAAGCAGGCTGCAGGGGGCCATCTGGCATCGTGCATGCTACTGAGAATCAATGAGCCACCTCTGGGCGAGCTCCCAATGACAGAGCCTCAGAGCTGCTCTTTCAACAAAACAAGAAGAATGAAAAGCATTCAGCCAGTCTACAAACGCTGCCACTGAGGCAATTATATACAGTGCCCTCTGCATGGAGTGGGTCATAAAAGGCATTATGTACGGATATAAAGATGTCATTACATATATTTTAAAGTTCCTAATCAAGTCATTTTTAATAAAAACATTTTAAAATGCTTTTGATATTCCCTCCTACTTCAAAACCATTTCCCCCTGCTACTGGAAAGTATTCGCTGTACTCTGTACTCCTAAATACTCCAGATAGAAACACTTAAGTAAAAATGAATAATCAAAAACAATTACATCAAGTACAATAACAACAGTATGTTGTTTTCAAGGGTGGAAGTAAAGAACTACTCTGGTGCTGCCTGAACTCATTATACCACGTTGACTTTGGTCATGAATTAAATGGCGAATGCGGACAACAAAGGACTCTCCAGGTCCCAGGAAAGACAAATGAACACACACACATGGGCCCTAGGACCACACTATATGGTGATGTACTGTATTGTTCTTTGTCCTGTGTCTGCGACCAAAACTTTCCAGCAACACTATGAAAAAGTTTGTCTTTTCTTGGCACAGAATGAAACTGGACCTTCTAAATCCCCATTACCACAGTATTACTCTTGTATGCACTTAATTATTCTCGCCTTTTCTTTATGAGATCCAACAACATTGCCAGAACTCATCCCAATCAGTGTAAAACATCCGGTGATGAATAAACACACAATAGTTGGCTTGTCCCAGTTGGGCAAAGCCATCATTTGTTTGTTTCCTTTGGACAAAAATCTCCTGTAAACACACAGAATTAATTTGATGATTGAAAGACAGGGATAAGGAAAAGGCATAGTCAATCTCCACACAAGGCCAAATGGCACAATCAGTTCAAATGCCAGCTGGTGTTCCTCCAGGAACGGAGTGATTGATTTCTCCTTGACAGAGGAGACAGAGCCAAGCCTCTATCCAACACTAGTTATTTTATATCTTATTTTATAGCAACGAGGATCATGAATGGGTTTACTGTAGTAAACAACTATTATTTAAATGGAATTTTAAAACACATTTATGGCTCCTCCTGTTACAAATAGATTCATAAATACAGAATCACTCTTGGCAGATGCCTTTTTTATGTCTGTATATAGATTGTTGGCATCCTGCCTTTATTGGAACGCATATTATAGAGGCTCAGGATATGAGGGGAGAGAGAAAGAAGGGAGCAGCATGTCGCATCCCTCCCTGGATGGAATACAAGTGGGACTTTAAAGCTTGTACGATCAATATTCTTTGATTAACAATGCATCATATGCGTATGGAAACTGTGAAAAGGGTCACTGAGTGATGTACCCACAGAGAATGATCAGCTGACTCTGCAATTCCCCTCTGTTCTGCAGTGTTTCAGCAACTTCCTGCTCATCCTGTTGGTATCTGCCCGGCCCACAGCTTTACTGTTTTGGTTTGCGCTCACGTCTCACCGCTCTTATCAGCATCATGTCCAGATGCTGATGTGTTTTCAGCTACAAAGCTCTGATAAACCCACTTGGCACTTCCTGCCCAAAACAAAATGGTGTTTACAAAAAAAGAGAGCCAAATACGTCTCCCTTTTTAAAAGGAGGATGCATGTTGGACAGGTGAAAATCAACATGACTCCAAAAACGTGCTCTGTCTGCACAATGTGTTATCAAGCAATATTTAAAAAAAAATTCCCTTACAAAAATATGCCAGTGGGCACATGCGCCTTCTGCTTTTACATACTGTAAGGTTCAAAGTGCACAGTTAACACTTCAAATATACATCAAAATGAGTCGCCTTGGAAAAAAATGCAAAATACCTAAAAAGAAATGTTGATTAGATTAACTGTCTTGGTGGTTATTTGTATAATCCAAAATGATGTAGAAATAGATTGAATGCCATGACTAAATTGATTTGTAATGTATTCAAGTAAAGGTCGATCACTGAACACTCTTAAGTACTGAAGAATTGTCACTTCAGTGCTGAAACAAACATACAAACAAACGGATATAAAAATAGGGATTATGAAAGAAGAGAAAGAACAAGCTTGTCACACACAGACTCAAAATGTCTTTGCTTATATGTAAGTGTGAGCGGTGGCGAGGAGCAGCTACTGAGAGAATGAAGAGAAATGAGGAACATGATAGGGAAGGCTGATAAGGTGCAGTTAAGGTAGGATGTTCCGCAGACTGGGCTAAATGAGTCCAGACGTTGTCTGGTTCTCTGATGATGGCAGGAAGGTACTGTCTAATATCTGATGGAATATTAATGCAGCCTTTATCTTCAATTAAAGTTATATTTTAATAATGTCATCATGTTTTAGTTTTAATTTGGTTTTTACTCAACTGATCTGGACACATTAGTCTTTTGCTAATTAAAAGTACAGCCAGTATGCAGGCCTAATTGTATAACATAGAATTATCTGGATAATGAAACCACATATCTGCCCTGTTAAAAGCAATTTTTTTTTACAAAAACACTCTCTTGAAAAAAATCCCAAATAAGTCTCTGAGTCGAGGGTATTGAGTTTTCAAGTTATTTCTTCCCTGTGGTTTTATTGTCCGTTGTTTCTGTCTTAATCTACACGTTTTGTTTATCTACATCGGTCGACTGGTTTGACAAGTTTGATTTAGTGGCCCTTATGAAATATACTGGGCGAGAGAGCCGTTTTCCCCAATTTATTGTGAAGAAATGCTGTGATATATGTAACGACGAGTTGTTTTTGACAGAACACAGCAGACCAGAGATAAAACTGTTGATTAGCAGGTGTGTGGCAATGATACTTGGCTTCCTGGAGGCAGTGTATCCATGCGATTTGGCTCTTCTGAACTCCACACTCTGGGCATTGTACTGATTAGTCAAAGATTTGATTAATGTCTAGTCTAATTACTAGTCCTTCTTACTCTCGGGTTGTCAATTATTCTCTCTTGCTTCGCGTCTTGCGGGCTGCTCACCTTTCACGGCTGGGCGTGTAACCTGTGTGAGACTTTCAATGAGCTGTGAATCCCATACCAGCTCCAATTATCTTCAGCTTCTGAGGCATAAAGATCTTTTAGCACTTTGCATTGTGCCACACTTCAGAGTGTAACTTTTTGTTCCACACACATAATCCGCCAGAATCAGAAAGTGGCAAACAGAAAGTAGGTACATAGAGACTGTGCCACTGAAAAAGCGAAAAATAATTTATGAAAATAATCTGAACAGTATTTATGTTGCGCAACGTATAACATTTAATGATGACATCAGATGAAACTGCAAGTAAATTAATTGAGCGGTGATAATTGAGGTGATGAAGAAAGGTCTTAAGGAGGGAGGCCTATGAAGATGTGTATGATATATCGATGTCTATCAGTCTTGCAACACAAGGTTGCATCAGTAAAAAAGTTCAATCCAACAAGCACCATTTGCTCCTAACATTTGTCGTCACAGATATGATCGCAATGGGATAATCTTCTCGATGCTCTGAAAAAGATGACGTTGAAACTAGGGCAAAAACAATAGGTTGCTCTTAATCCAACAAAAAAAAGGATCACTTCCTGCCTTGGGTGCCAGTGTTATGGTGTGTGAAATGGAGCTTCGTCTGCTTTGAAGTTGTTCCCACCCTGCACATGAATCATGTTGTGACGCTAGGCTAGGGACATGTATGTTGTGGGTGGGGGGGAAAGGAGCCCTATTTTAAGAGAGTGTGAGTGAATCTATAAGACACATTTCTAATTCTTGCACAAAAGGGGCTTATTTGGACTTGAACAAGGTCGACATGATTGATGCAGAATCCAGGAGATCACCTTCAAATCTTAGTAACACAAACCCCCATCTGTTCTGTTTGGAAGACCTTGAGAATTTAGGCTGCGCTGATGAGTGAAAAAATCTTTTATAGGGATTGTGAAACAATTTTTAAATCTGTACATCACTGACATAATCATATTACTGTCAAAATAGTCTCTGTGACAGCTTCAATCACTTCCCATTTCCTCAGAACAGACCTGTCAAATCCCACCATGAGACGGGTAAATGTGCTGTGACAATGCATACATGTGAATGAGATCGGTAGACGTTCAGAGAGAGGGGGCGGGTGAAGGAACAGAGACGGAGAATAGAGAGTAAATGAGGAAAGGGAGGCTGGAGGTAGGGAAACACATCCACCTACTTACCAGAGATCAGCATCAAGATCGTAACCCACATTCTGGGCCTCGGTGTGACACAAATCTACCGTGGTCGGACACGACTCTGAACAACGCGCCTTGTTATCACTGTAATACTGTAGTTTCAATGTGATACGCAGTTAGCTTCCCTGTTGCCATAGTGGGACACTAAGGGCAGATGTGGGGTATGGGGGTGAAGGCTGAGCGAGTGAGAAGCAGAAATGTCTGGGACGCTTGAGGTAAAGGAGATGGATAATTGGCCCATTGGATGTTCACAGCATAAAGTATGAGATGCCTAGGGTAAGGAGACGGCTCTGTTAGGAAACCTAGTTTTATACGTTTTTCTAAGCTTTTGTGCTTCACATTTTTAGCCATGGCATCAGCTAGTCCTCAGGGATGGCAATGGCAGTTGGTCGATTCATCACTTTATTCCAGGCTGAAAGATCTGAACAACTGAGTGATGGATGCCATGAAATCCAGAGGATAAATAATAATTCCTCAATATGCCCCATGTGTAGGTCAGAATTCTTTTTGGGAATTTTCTCCCCCAAAAAGTGAGCACTATGGAGATTCTTATGCTCTCATTCATACATGTGTATCCGTTAGATCTAAGTGAGTGTTAAATACATTTATTCATGAGTTGACAGCTTCAAGGTAACTAATTAATGCCAAAAATGTGGAAGTTCTTCTGTTTCCATATTGAAATAAAGGCTGATAAATGTACCATTGAGAGTACCTTTAGTTTCCTGCAGTGCATCAAAAGAAATGGTAGCATTTATGTGGGTAAATAAGTGTATTGTGAGAAATTACTTTCAATTAAAAGCTTTTTATTGAGTTATCAAGGTTTTTTTAATTACACGTTAAAGGAACCTGGAGGTAAACTAGCTCTGACCAAACAATGACGCAGTAACAACATAACAAGAAGTAGACTAAACAATACAGCTTCCTCACTTTATTTTAATAACTAGATAGCTGTCCTTGATTAAACTCTGAGTTGTCTCTGATACAGAACTTTCCTCTGGGGAACACATCAGGGACATTTCTTTAAAAGTTTCTTTCCACCTCTGAAAGACCCCCAGGATTAGTCATTTCCTCTACTTTCACTGACCTAGAAAACCGGTCCATGCTTTAGTTTCTCAGAACAGTTTACTTCAATGCCCAATACTCCGCGGCTGTCCTGCTCCACACTCCAAAAATCACATCCAACTCTTTTGAACTCCGTAGCTGGGAAACTCATGAACCAGAAAACACTAACGCACGACCCTGACCTACTGTAGAATCGCTTTCATCGACTCTGAATACCAGAACTCTGTGTTCTCAAAGCCCAAATACTTTTTAAACAACTCGCCCCTCAGTGCAGCACACATTCAGCCAATCAAAATACCTGGTGCAGCTCTGCGCTTGCTAATGCTTGTTATTCTTTGAACTCAAAAGAAAATCCGAGCCACCCACTCACTCTGAGGATGCCCTGCCTTTTGGAAAAGGATGCACATCTCAGAGATTCAGGCCACTCATTATTGAAGTCCAGAGTCGAGACCTACAGTTCTTATTTAGTGCAGCAAACTATCCACAGTTGCTCACTGTACTGTATAATTTTGGGCTTGTCTTCTGATTCCCTCCTCTACTTAGATGGTCTCAGAACCCTTTTGTTTTTACTGTGGATATTCTTAAATCTAACATGGAAGCTCTATTAAATTCTACTATCATATTAGTAAGATTTCTTGCAGATAACGTCAGAATAATTTATGGGAGTATGTGATCTCAATGTTCTCCACATAAATCTAAATATGTTAAATAAAATAAAAAAACTAAAATGTAATATGCTTTTTCAAATCAAATCAAATCAAATCAAGTTTTATTTATATAGCACATTTATAAACGATTTTTGGTCGAGCCAAAGTGCTGTACATATAATAAAAATAGCCTAGAGACACTTTACAGCAAATACAACAGCACACATTGTTCAGAATATCAGTATGAGAAAAACGACACCCTCTATCCTTAGACCCTCACATCGTACAAGGAAAAACTTCCGGACATACTGGAATCACTTTAAATGACATTTAGTTAGTATTTTTATTGCATCACAGATGGGACACGTGATTTTCAATTTCAAAACAAACAATTTTAAATAAGTTGATCCCAAATAAAAAGGTCCCCCTGCATGAATAAAAGATACAAAAATAGAAACACAGTTTATTCTTTCTTAAATAGTCTCTGTATTTTAAAAGTTATATTTTGATATTCACTTTGCTTCCATGATATAAAACAAGACGTGAGAATATGTTGGATTAACTCGATAACAAAAGTTCTGCAGGGTCCTCTTGAGTTTTTCTCATTTAAATTTGATATCGTCCTTTCCCAAGTGTAGATATGAATCTTCTTACTTTTGCATTGTTGTAAAATAAAGATTGAACTGAAATGCTTACAAAGGGTTATTCACTGATTAACATGTCAAAATATCCGGCGGACCTCTTTGATGTGTTCACTCAATGTACACATGGAAAATATGAATCAAAATCGATATTGCTTTATACTCCACATATAGAACAGATGTGAAGCATATGTAGTGTACATTGCTTTGACTATATTTACAGACTTGCAATGTGTTAACAAGATACAAAGTCTGTTCTGAAGTGTGACGCTTCTTGAAGGCTAAGCCTGATCATTTTGTGATGCTAGACCTTGGGAAATCTTAAAAGAAAATGCTCGAAGCGTTTATGCAGTGTTCATGTACAGATAGACAGAAAATGCAGCGTAGCCTGGGGCCAGAGCCTTTCCTGGGTAATGATCAGTGAAATCCTAACATCATCTAACGCTAAGTGATGCAAAAATGTAAGAAAATTCGATATGTTGATTTTTTTTTTCACATATGGGAACACTAGAATTCCTTGACAGCTACAAGTATTGATCATAGGACACGCACCTGCTGTACACTCAATATCCAAATATTACCACATGTGTACAGCATGTCCTGTACAGCCATCACGTGAGACTCTGAGTGTACTCTGTGCGATGATCCATGATATTGCCAAGTGGAGTATGTGAAGAGAACAAATAAATTGGTTCTAGCATTGAGCCCTGAGAGACCCCAAAGGTAATATCTGCTGAACAAGATCTATTGTAATAAGGTCAATAAGAAAAGCAAACACTCACTCAAATCTAAACATACTGTGGTCGGAGCTGTGTCCTCAAAATAGGAGACATTGTTTCTCAAAGGCAGGGGCCAGTTAGAGACTTTCAATGGTGAAATATTATTAAATAAGTAAATCTGTGATCAGACTCGTGTTTAAAGCCATTTCTCTACAATATATTCCGTGTTTATTTAGTGTACTAAATGCCAAATACATTTCTTTTATTCGGAAAGAATATCTACCATCTACCATTTTGTAACCTGACAGCCATGGATGGATAATAACCAATTGCCCCTTACGATTTAAATGGCTACCACCCCAGCTGCATAGAAATAAGACTTCCAGACTGTTGTTTTAAAAATATATATTTTGACACGTTAAAGTGATGGTCATTTCATTTTCTGTTTGTGGCTATTCTGCATTTCTTTCTGGTCATTCTGTCGATATTTTGCATGTCTTTGTGGTTGTTTTGCTTCCATTTCTAGATGTTTAAATACTCCTTTAAGTGATTTTGTTTCTCTTTTTGCATCTTCTTTGTGTTGTTTATTGGACTGCCTAATATTAACATGTTACTTCATAGAGAAAGGTCCAGGGCCCTTCAAGCATATAAAACACTCACTGATAAATCTAAGTATTTTTCCCCAAGATAAACAGAGATATTAATGACTTGCAAGGAAAAATAGTAAATCAAGAAACTGCAATTTTCCAATGTACACCTCTGGGTGTGCAATATATCGTTTTTTTTCCTCCTCCTCACTCTTCTATTGACCTGCATTGTGCAATGCAGGTGAGCTATGTAATCAAAGGAAACATATATATTTTCTATTCAGTTGGCCACATGTCAACCGGAGTTGGAATGATAAATGTGTGTATGCTTATAAATCAATCACGCCGGAATTTCAGAGCAGTTAATATGAAATGGTAAATATAATAAAGTTTTGAAATATAGCTATATAATGTAAGCTACCTAGTTTGTGAGTGTGTGAATGACTTGAAAATGGTACAGGCCCCTTAATCAGAATAGCCGAGTGAAAAGTGTATGTATAACAAATGTTGAATATGGTCTCTGCCACAGTTATGACCTGACTTGGAAAAGTTGTTACTTGACATAACGCTCTTGAAGTTTGAGCTGTGTGGACTCAAAAATAGGCTACCACTCGAGGGATGAAACATTTGTCAGATATTGACAGAGAACATAACACCAACATAACACCAACATAACACCAACATAACACCAACATAACACGAATAAAACACCTTTAGTTTTCTCTCACAAGTTCAACAAACAGGTAACAGGTAAATGCAACAGGTAATCCATCTAGAAGAACTCAGAAATTGACATTTTAATCAAAACATGATAGACCTTAAATCAGTGGTTCTTTTTCTGTCATTCCCCACGTTGAACAGGTGGGCCTTTTCAAACCCCCCCTGTTCCTCATCGCTCCAGCAAAATGGTAGGCCAAGCTTAAAATGGTCAAATGTATCGTTCTCTAACAGGGGTCTCCAACCTTTTTTACGATGAGGGCTACTTTAAAAAAATAAAACAAGTCGTGAGCTACTTTTACTCCTCTTTTTTGTTTTTTTGCAGTGTATATATTTAGTACATTTTAATAGATATGCTTACCTTTAACCTTTGTGTGCTGTTTGGGTCTGTGGGACCCGTTTTCAGTGTTTACTAAAAGAAAATGTATGCAATTATTTTAACCTGCTTTATTTGGGGGTGGACCTCACATCCTCTAGGGGGGTCCGGGGGCATAAATGTTGAAGTTAAAAACATCAATCTGGTGCACTTTGAGCACAACATGAATTTATGGATACAGCTCTCAACACTCATATGACAGAGCTGTATACTTTTCAATAATCCAAACATCTTTAGAATATGATCACAACCAATAACAAATCATTTCAACTTGTTTATTCTTATCTTATGTTACCTAGTTAGCATTCTTTCTTTTTATTTATGCATATTTTACTAATCACTCCCCTTTTTTTGTACTGTCCTATAGTACACATTGGAATGATTTCTTACTTTATTTTTTACAATAGGCTATATTAAATACATAAAGGTGTGCTCTCTCTCTCTCTCTCTCTCTCTCTCTCTCTCTCTCTCTCTCTCTCTCTCTCTCTCAATTCAATTCAATTCAATTCAAAGGGGCTTTATTGGCATGAAAGTTAAATTAAACAATGTTGCCAAAGCATCACAATACAAAATAATTAACAACATTAACATACATTTCAAATGTTTACATATTATTGATGATATATATATACAGTGATACAATTACATTTCAACACACGTGTGTGTGTGTGTGTGTGTGTGTGTGTGTGTGTGTGTGTGTGTGTGTG
>CALSBZ010046871.1:2176857-2255349 GCA_943591055.1 Gobionotothen gibberifrons | reverse complement strand
GTGTGTGTGTGTGTGTGTGTGTGTGTGTGTGTGTGTGTGTGTGTGTGAGAAGCATTGGAAGCTTCAACGCACGCCGCTGTGTGGACGGGCCGTAACGGCCCCTACACACGGCGGCTTTTGAAGCGAGCAACGCGAGAGAAGCTACGCTTTGCTCCCGCAATGCAGTGTGTAGGGGCCGTAACAGTCCACTACCGCCCACGAGGACCCAGGTTCGATTCCAGCCTGAGGTCCAAAACATTTAAAATAAATAATCTCCCGTCATCGCGTCCATTCGCGACCCACCTATCACATCTCTGCGCCCCAGTGGGGCGCGCCCCACACTTTGAGAAACGCTGCCTTAAATCAACACAATAATGAAACACGAATTGGACTTAATGTCACAGAAATAGCCTTTTTCAGAAGATTATGTGTACAGAGTACAGACGTGACAATAGCCCCCTGGTGAGACCAAAATACTCAAAGTTCTACAAGACCCACTAATCTTTCCACGTCACACAGGCTGTCGAGCCAACTCAGTGCTGAGCCACAGAAACAACCCGTTGCTCTGGGCAGTCAATTAGAGCCGCATGATCAAACATGTCAAACCCCGCATAAGGTCCCAAGACAAAGCCAGAGCCATCTCCAGCATCTGTTGTTCATAGCAGGCCATCAGGAGCTCAATGGAATTTCTCCAGAATAGACTTTTCTTTTTTTTAAAGGAAGCACTTTGACTACAAACAACATAGCTATGTAATACAATGTAATGATATAAATGTCCCCGCTCATACAACTGCACTAAAGTTGATTATTTTCCCAAAGTTATTTTTTATCCGAGTACGTAAATCAGCATTTGCTAAATGCGGCAAGACAAACGGCTGTGAATCACATTAGTATTGATTTTTTTAATTGACTACGTATATAACTCAATACAATTGTTGTTGGGGTAAATATTGCCCATTATCAAACAGCAAAATTGCCACATTAATGTGCACTTTTTACCAGAAGGGATTGGTTGCATGCTTTACAGTAGAGGAACATGTGCCATTAGATAAACATGTAGGCCTATAGAAAATATATCGCTAGGGTAAACACTCTAGATCAGGAATATTGCATTAAAATAGCTGTGAGAATTGAAGTGTTTTTGTTTGGTTGTTTTCATTATTTGCCACATCAAGTGGAGTAAATCCGACTGAAATGTAAAAAAAGTGCTTTCTTTTCAGTCTTGAATGAAAGGTTGCTAAAATACTGAATGTATGCAATGAAAATGAATAGTCACTAAATATTTAAGTGGGGAAAACAATGCTTGTACAAAAATGTTTCATTTATATGTGTGCAAGCCTCGCAGAAATTAAATTATATTATTCTGCGAAGGAAGCTACTCAATGACAAATGCTCTCCAAGTACTTGAGCCAAAGTTAAACAATCACAAGTAACGTGAACAGTAATAACCTGCTTAGATGTGATGAGTCATAAAGTGAGGATAAGAAAAGAGAAGAAAGACAGACTCACCATTTCTGTATCCGACACCGGCCCGAAACTGGTCACGTGGATGTTTGTGCTCACTTCTGTCACACTCTCTGAGGGAACAGACAACAAGGAGCAGGGAAACAACAATGAAGTGTGTGTACGAAAAGCTTTGTTGCAGCTCCGTCTGTTAAGCTGATTGTTTGTGTACATGACGGTAAAGTCTGCCTGTTGGCATTTAACTAAGCGGCTTCACAAAAACTCCACCGTAATCAAGGGTTAGAGAAACACTTCATGCTAGATTTATGCACGCTCGGTGGAGAAATTGTGGACGGCTTAATACCTGATTCTCTCATTCTTTGTATTATCTTGTCAAAACCATGTCACAGATCGCAGGTTTTAGAACGTAATGCCGGACCATGAACATTCGAAATCTCCTTAAAATGTACAAGCATTGCCAGACAGCATTGGTAATAATAATCCCAAGTATTCCAACAAGGAACTTCAGCTTCAATCTCGGGGTAAAACGGTGCTTTGAGTAGCTACACAGATGCAAATTAGTAAAACTACCATTTGTCTGGCTCAGGCTAGCTTTGTCCAATACAGCATCAAATGTGCTCTTGGCAGGCCCAAGTGTGCATCTTTGGAGAGAAAACATCCCTTTTGACCCAAAAATAATTTTAGTTAGCCTGCCCCAAAAACATTTAACAATCCCTACGGGCCTACTGGCTCGGGAGTAATATGCAGCAGTCAGCGTTAAATATGAGCCTGTGTGTGTGTTCTTTAATTCACATAATGGGCACACTTTGCTGCTATTACACAATTTTATGCACACATTATAATCTCTTTAGTCTATTGTAGTATGAATCCGGCATGACTGTTACCAGGCTTGTCTGCTCTGTATATTCCTATAGGGCCAGTGTAGTTCTTTAATCATAATTACATGTCTCGTTGCGTTACATAACGACTGCTTTTGTTCCGTCACAATGACTTATTAACTATTCTTGATACTGTAACGATGACCCAATAGATCATTATACAGTAAATTAGTCAGGACTTTTTAATATGATAATAATGAGCTGTGGAATAATTGTTTCCAAATACTTCACAATTGATTTGAATATTGCATGTAGGAGGGCACACAATGAAAGTCGTGACAGATCAAAATGTGCCCTCTACAGTGGGCGCTGATTCAGCTTCTCAGGGCCAAATGTGTGAAGCAGCCTTTTGGGCCATTTGTGAGGCAAATGGCTGCTCCCAGTGGTGCAACAACTCCAGAGTGATGAGGCCTTTCTCCAAAAGTGAATGGATCCTCGACTCTAACTGTGTCCCAGATCTAACTGACCACCCACAGGTGAAGTCTCCAATCCTCTGGCAAAGGGCCCCCTTGAGAGACAAGATCCACATCCACATTAATCATTGCTGTGACACAAATAGCTCTCACAAATGTGTGATTATCACAACACCCAGTCAGCAGTTTGCATGGCGGGGGAGGCAGAATGAGATGCCCCTGTTTCTGTTTACAACAATGCACTAGAGCATGGGGCAGAGCTAATATATGCTGCTGAAAATGAATTTAAATGGGACTTTTTGCTCCAGCTTTCTATCCAGTGTGTTGGTCTGAGATTGGTCCCACATGACTGTTTCTCACTGGGAATGTGGTTGGTGGAGCAGGTGTGTGGCCAACAGGAGGATGATTGGTAGCCTTGTCCATGGATGTGTAGAAGCTGTTGGCTTTGACTGAGTGTTTCGGCCATTCTTAGGAGGCAATCAACTTGTGTCTTTAAGCAGGTAGATGGACCGTGGATGTATAAAGGGAGCTGAATACAGCGTTGAAGGCGGGCCTGGTTGATTCCATTGAAAGTTGCTTAGTGGTGCTTGAAGGCAACATGACCTGACTCTCGAGTATAAAAAGTAACCGAATTATCCGGGCCCATAAAGCTTGCGCACTTGCGTTTTCGTTAAGCCCCGCCTCTGATCGGCTCTGTCACATCAACGACATGTCTGTCTCGGTGAAGTCAAATAAATGAAGAGAGAAACAAACTCTGGCTTTTTGAGCATTTTACAACTTTTTGGACCTAATGATTTAAATAAGAAAAATAATCAATATATAATTGATTACATACTGATTTACAGACATCCGCTTCCCAATGTAAGTCAATGAGAAAAAGTATTTGTTTGTCTCTTAGTGTGACCTTGCTCATTGTATTTCCATCTTTAATCTACATGGTCCCTTTGCTGTTGTAACGATGTGATTTGAATAGATCCATTTGCAACTGAAATGCGATCATGCTGTCCTGCTACTCCAGGGTTAGGCTCATGTTATATCAACTAGAGTTAGACTAGAACTGTCACATTTTTTTAAAAGTATTGCTTCCATTATACAGACCCCACAGTTTGTTGGTATGCGCAATAATAACAATAAACCTTATTTATACAGAACTTTACCAAAACAGCAGCATCCGAAGAGTTTCACGGTTAATAATAAAAGGAATAAAAACACACAGCATGAAAACACACAAACAAACAAATACCATAAAACACCTGCTTATATACACTTTAGCTGACCTCAGTGTGTAACATAAATTAAAGTAAACACGTCTAATCATAATTGAATCTCAAATGCTCTGCTGTGCAATGAATAAAGTGTCATATTTCAACCAAGCTGAATTATTTCAGTCCCCTCGTACCGGTGTTAGTGGCTCAGTGAGAATTTCCTGGAAATAAAAAGACACATAATGCAAGAGTCTCTCTTCTTGTGGTTGCTCCTGTGTTTCCACTGGCCGTTGTAAGTCTCTGGGGTCTGGATGGAAGCCTGCTATGTTTCAGGCCTGTACATCCAGCCGCTGCTCTACAAAGGGAAACATTCATGACTGAAAGCCCTGAATGGCCCAGGCTTCAGCAGCTCCTGGCCCTTGGAGAAGTGAACCTCGGCACAGAGGCAGAGTCTGACATTAACGTCTTGTGCCTGGTTCCTCTCTGCGGTTGCTGTCATGGAGTCCAGGTCATCCAGCCTGGTGGCTCCGCAGCCTGATAGCCTCGCTCGTGGCTCCAGCATTAAGCAGCAGAGCAGAAATGACCATTCCAGCTGGCTGGCGGAAAAATGGCAAAGCCTGCTTGAGCATGTGGACTAACTACTATGCAGTTCGTTATCCCGGGGGTGCAATGGATGAAATGGCATCAATTAGAGGGATTTCCACTGACATGTGCTTATTTGCCATTCGGGCATTATTAAACAAAAACTCCCAACAAAGGTCAAACTTGTTCTGCACAAAGTGAACTGACAGGTCTGTTTGCAGCAGCGTTTAACAAAGATCAAAGTGTATATGACTTGTAGTGAGAGATGCACAATTTCATGTGTCCTCCCCAATCATCCATTTTATTTTTCCAAGAGCTAAACCAGTGACGCAGTGTGTGATTTATCCATCCTGTAGTGTTGCTCACCTCCCAGCCCTGGACGTAGCCTGTTGTCGTATCCATCCAACAGCTGATCTAGGATCCGGGTGAAAATGGTGATATTGTCTCTACTATCATCAGACAACGGCTCTCTGTGCCCAACCACTGCCCTGCGGGAAACAAAGGAGACAGAAGGGTGGAGTGAAAAGATGGAAATCATATAAAGTGTAATAAAAACTTTAATATAAAAACGGATATATTGTTCCACTGGAGCACCGGGGAAATTGCAAACATTCAGTGTCTCTGCTGTTTATTTGTATCAGCCTTTAAAAAACTGGATCTACATTCTAACAGTAAACACACAGGTCTACAGTAAATGTCAAACAAAAGGATATGTCAAGGATTTATTTATTAAAACACAACATACAGTATACCAACTGTCAGTATAATAAAGATGAGAATGAACTATAGTACAATCATACAGACCATGATCCAAAATGTATTTTTCTTTGGAAATATGAACACATTTCGATACAATATACATTCAACATTATCCAAAACTGTAAACATGAGCTATTCCATTTTAGAACTTCTAATGTAGTATGTATGTTTTTTTGTATATATATATATCAAGTATTTCAATCTCATGCAAGTGATGCGCTTCAGGTTTGAATTATTATTTGGAAAACAACTACTGGTTGTGTTTGTTCTTTTCATTTCTTCTTTACACAGCGGAACTTGCGTATTTACAAAAATAACAGTACATTTATGATAATTAATTCTTCCCCAAGAAGGAGCATTTTGTTAGAAGATTCATCATATGCTATCAGCCACTAGTTATTAATTTACATGGCCCACAATCCCCAGCAGAACAATAATGTGGTGAGATGAAAAGGCCACTATACTGTAGGTGGAACACTGATGAGTTAATGAGTAGCTTCTTTAATTAAACTGAAATCCCCCGAGGAGCTGACCTATAATATCCAAGTAATCCCCATCAACAAGCAGTCCGTGTCCTGATGCACTATCACACACAGAACTGGGCTGCTCGGCAAAGAGGAAGCTTTAAGGAATTATGTGCTTGAAGAGTAACCCGAATTCTCCCTGATTGTTGCTCTTAAGTAGGCCTGCACTCGCAACAGCAAATCTGTCTTTACTAGGCCTCTTCAAATGGCTTTCTGTGGCTTAATCTGTCCTATAATACCAACTAGACACAACAGTCCATCTGAGCTACAACCACAACCTCAGGTCACTACTTAAAATGTATGCTATTGTACTTATCATCATCACTTTGGGGTTCAAAATGACACTTATGCATACTCTGAAAAGCAAACATCAATTTCAGCCATTTTGACAAATGGCTTCAGTGTAGCTAAGTGGCTATTACACAGGTCTGGGCAATACCAACATATCCATTTCCCTTACATTGTAATGCAGCCCATGTAGTACAGTTCAACACATCAGGACATGAAGATTTATGAAGTCTAAAAACAGATAGGTAAGTTTGTATTGATCCAGTGGCATATGCAGCGGTCTTGGACATTAATATTGACCCCTGCATACAGTATGTCACTGCGCCAGGAGCTTTCTGTGGAGGAGAATATAGAGGGTTAAGATAAATTGCCTTTCATCTCTACCACTGAGCCACAGCACAGGTGGCCCCCAAGGGTTTCATCTTCTGCCCTTACACAAACGACTTCATAGCTAAGCCCCATTCTTAAATATGCACCACACAACCATAATTGGTCTCAAAACCAACAACAACCAATACCAGTAGCGTGAGCAGGTAGTCTAAACAGCCACTTGGTGCCTTCATCACAACCTCCAGCTCGACACATCAAAAACACTAGGACTCATTATAGATTTCCTGTTCGGCCCCCTCCCCAAAACCCCTTTACAGTACATGTCTCAGGAGAACCCATAACCATCACTGACTTATTCAAATGTATGGCATAGATATCGACAACAGCCTCGCATGTAACATCATTACACACCCAACACTATAAAAGCCCAACAAACACTGTTATACCTATTTAATACAAAAACTTAAAGTAAAAAAAGACTCTTCTTTCAGTTTTACCATCATCGAGAGCACCTCATCCATAACAGTTACAGCACAGTCTGCCGCGCATACTCAATAAATCATTCAATATAATTACCCCTACCATCAGTTGAATCCCTTTTATTACAAACTCGCTGTCACAAAACACCAAGCATTATTCTTTCCCCACTGCAATAAGAACTATTACAACTTCTCTCATTCTGTGACCAATGAACTGCAACTAAAACCTGTGTATCAATCTTGAAATACTGTGTGAATTTCCTCTTGTGGTAATATGTAAACAATGTGCATTATGACTAATTGAAAAGCTGCTACCCATGCCAACCGCATCAAGGAAATAACAACAGCGGTTCGACCCCCTTTTGCCTTCAGAACTGCCCCTAATTCTTTGTGCCACAGAATCAAAAAGATGCTGGAAACGTTCCTCAGAGATTTTGGTCCATATTGACATGACAGCATCACACAGTTGCTGCAGATTTGTCTGCTGCACGTCCATGATGCCAATCGCTTGTTCCCAAGCATCCCAAAGGCGCTCTAAAGGATTGAGATCTGGTGACTGTGGAGGCCATTTGAGTACAATAACTCATTGTCATGTTTAATATACCAGTTCAAGATGATTTGAGCTTTGTGATATGGTGCGTAGCCATCAGAAGATTGGTACACTGTGATCAAAAGGGGATGGACATGGTCAGCAACAATACTCAGGTTGGTTGTGGCGTTTAAACAATGCTCAATTGGTACTAAGGGGCCCAAAGTATGCCAAGAAAATATCCCACATAACTGTACACCACCACCCCCAGCCTTAACCGTTGATACAAGGCAGGATGGATCCATGCTGTCATGTTGTTTACGCCTAATTCTGACTCTCCCGTCCGAATGTCACTGCAGAAATCAAGACTCATCAGACCAGGCAACATTTTTCCAGTCTTCTATTGTCCAATTTGTATGAGCCCATGCAAATTGTAGCCTCAGTTTCCTATTCTTAACTGACAGGAGTGGCACCCTGTGTGGTCTTCTGCTGCTGTAGCCCATCTGCTTCAAGGTTCCACGTGTTGTACGTTCGGAGATGGTCTTTTGCATACCTTGGTTGTTACTGTGGTTATTTGAGTTACTGTTGCCTTTCTATCATCTTGAACCAGTCTGGCCATTCTCCTCTGACCTCTGGCATCAACAAGGCCTTTTGCCCAGAGAACTGCTGCTCACTGGATATTTTCCCTTTTTCGGACCATTCTCTGCAAACCCTAGAGATGGTTGTGCGTGAAAATCCCAGCAGATCAGCAGTTTCTGAAATATTCAGACCAGCCCGTCTGGCACCAACAACCATGCCACATCCAAAGTCACTCAAATCAACTTTGTTCTCCATTCTGATGCTCTGTTTGAACTTCATCAGGTCATCTTGACCATGTCTACACGCCTAAAGAGCATTGAGTTGCTGCCATAAGATTGGCTGATTAGATATTTGCGTTAACAAGCAGTTAAACCGGTGTACCTAATTAATAATAATAATAATAATAATAAATGGAATTTATAAAGCGCCTTTCACTGGACCCAAGGTCGCTGTACATGGTGGACAGACAAAACAAAACAGACAATGAGGAGCGAACAAACAAGAAAACAAATAAAATAAAATAAAGGAAGCCAGGGGACCAGGAAAGGACTAGGGTCCGAAGGCCATGGTGAACAGGTGCGTTTTTAGTGAGGATTTGAAGATGTCCAGTGAGGCAGCGTTCCGGATCTCAGGAGGAAGTGGCCATTGAGTGTAATTAACACGCAATTAAAGAAAATTCATTTTAAAAGTCCCCTCGATGGATTCACAATCCCTTCACTATATTGGGGACTCACAGTAAAAGTCATGCATGTAATCCAAATAATATCTTATTGATAACAGTCTCACCGTTTGCTTTCCAAGTCAAGGAGCTGTATTATATTCGTGTTGTACATTTGAGAAAATCATACTACATATAGTCTTTGCGGCTGCTTTAGATTAACATGTGAAGGACAGTCTTACTGTTATTGTAAAGCAGCAACAGGATACACGAGAAAGATGCAACAGGCTGCACCCTTTTAATTTACAAAAACCTTACTATGTCCAGCTGTTGTGTAAAACCCTCCATTTTAAACATTGTTTGGTTGCACTGTAAACAGATACCAGCCGCTCTTCTGTTGTACTTTTATTACAAAGTAGCTGCAAGGAGTGTAATATCAGACCCCACTTGGTGTTACCACAGTAACACCACAGTAACACCACAGTAACACCAAGTTCAGCTAGTGCTGCAGTCTTAGGGATTATAACTTTAAGAAGGAAGTACTAACGATTTGTCAGATGATGTCAGATATTTGAGGCTCAATATCTCCACTGAGACTAAGGCTTTTTACAGCAAGCTCACGGTTTTCACCTCATCGAGTCAGGCACAGTTTGATGTATTCTGGGTGTCAAATTGTACGAGTATTATTAAGCTCTGCCGGAAATATGTCAGAATAGACAGTGTACTCATAATTTGTGAGAGATATACATTTGTATTGGCTTTTTCTTAACAAATAAAAAAGTGACAGATATGTATGTTTGACACAGAATACACAAAAAGCTTCAGAAATGGCTAGGACGAGTTAAACTGCACTAATGTCTCACTTTGCATGAATCATATCAAACAAAAAGCCTTCGTGGCCCCTCAGACGGCATAAGAGGAAACTCAAAAATTAATGAGAAATCTTTAGTCCCTTGAAACCCATTCTAACAATGTCTGCTGCACACTAAAATATCCACTACTGAAAAACAAAGTACTTGTGTGTGTGTGCTTCAGTAATGCACACAGACACAAGTACTTTGTTTTTCAGAAGTGGATACTGAAGCACACACACACTCTCTGACATCGGCCAGCTGTTTAAATTCCCTAATGAGGGCAACAAATGGGGCATTGCATCTGAATTCGACATCATTTTTGTTAAAACACACAGGTTTTATTATCATGCCAGCCGCTTGTTTGACTTCCTTAGTCCTCTTCATTATCCACAAATGTCTTAATACTGCCTGATAAGAGAAGAAAGGGCAGAACAGACATTATATTCCTGAACTATTTACACAAAAATAGACTGAAAAGAACAAACTCTGCATCATTGTTAAATGTTTGTCTGAGGGAAAAGTTGCATAAGGAGCAACGTAAAGGTAGTGCAGATGTAAACATTGACAGACAATTTTGTATATCAAATCTCAATTCAATGCAATGCTGAATTCTACTTATCCCACATTCATAAATTATTCAGATTGGTCATGGGTAAATAATGTTAATTATTAATAACTACCATGCGGTCTGATTGCATTATTCCGTGCGATCGCTGTGAAATTGAAAAGTTTGACGGTGAAATATAAATTGGTTGTATTTGATCATGAGATAACACATGCTGTGTGAGGCAAGCCTGAAAAACTGTGTTGCCAAAAGGCCCCAAGACGCTTCTGAGTAAATCTGTCATGTAGTTTAATTGTTAATTATGGTTCTCTTTGCTCCACAACTGCACCCAAGTGACTGCTGATTGGCTGATTGGCACAGGTCACTAGTTGCTACAGGCAGGAAACCAACTTGTGTAGACGTTTTTCACACATTTGTATCTTTTTGTAGACGGTGTTGCAGGAGTTTGACATTTAAAGGTACCAAAATGACAAGTCATGCTCCACAATTTGTGACAAGAAAATCACCGCCTCATCCACCAACACCTCAGAGTAAATGGAGCAGTGAAAAGTGCACAATGTTGACCGGAGGCAGGTTTGACTGCAGGAAACAACACATGTTTTAATGGTATTTTAAAACTTTTAATTTGATATACTTAGAAGCCTGACATGAAAAACTTTGAGTCATGAATACGTGACTTGCTTCATTTTTGGATTATAATGAACACATTCACATTTATGGTAGCAGTGTAAAGCAGTAATAAACCTAAAAGCCAGTATATTCAGATTTGATTGTCAGATGATCACTACACAGGGGAAATTAGGATAAGATATGTATGGAAAGTTTAAATAAATGTTTGCTGTGAATTCAAATATAATTTCACTGGAAGTTTATTCAATCAGAAGTGAAGTGTTTCTCAGTAAATATAGTTTCTTAATTGGCCGTGTTCTCTAGAAGTCGTTCCCGCATCAGATTTGCAATGTTCTGCTGATATCAATGGCACTCTATCTATATCTATATCTATATCCTAAGGAAATATGCAATGCTTATTAGTGCACACAAGTTTACATGGTCTGAAAAATCGTAGCATACCAACATAGTCTCTGAATAAATGTCCACCCTTTCATGTCGCTCGAGTCTGCTTTTGCCGTAATGGTATTCATTAATGTTGAAGATGTTGCGGATCATAGAGTGGCCGGTTTGTGCCAGTCCTGTTTTGTAAAGCTGCTGACTGACTGGGGTTGGTGACTGACAACGTCAAAAAACGTCGGAACACGTTACACTTGCTGGCTGCAATCTGCCTATCGTCAATTTATGATGACATTCGCCCTGACTATGGCAGATGTTTACCTGTTGTGTAGCATCAATTTTGCGCTAGCTCAATGTTACGTGGATTATTTGCAGTTGACAACAGTTACCATCTACACATTCTGAGAAGCAGCTATTGTCTGCAAACAAGAAAAGACACAGTGACAACATAGCTCTTTGTCCATAAATATTATTTTCATTGAGTATGTAGTTGTGTAGCAGGCTACAGTATAAAGGCTTTTCAAGCAGTTCCTTTTCAAACATGGTATCTTTTCTTTTGAAACAAGGTCATTTTAAGTGTTTTCTTTTGTGCATTTGAATGAGTGCTACTTCTGGCCATCAGCATGTCATTATAATACGCAGTGCATCTTCATAGAATTTCCCGACTTTGTAGGAAGACAGGCACTTATGTGTGTGGGCTGAGCAGAGTCAATAGCATGGATCTGATCCAAGGTCAGTGCACTGAACCAGTCTGACAGGTGAGGCAGGCCCGGCCAGGGGAGATGTTCTGAAGAGGTGGTCTCTCAGGTCATGAGGATAACTGCTGCCAGCCAGGAGGTGTTGAGGAGGTGTTGAGTGAGTGGGGAGCAAAGTGAGCAGTAACCAGAGCTGTTAGGGTGGGGGGTGAAGGTGCTTCAATAGCTGACAGTGATGGCAGCTAGATTAGTGAGGAGGTGTAATGTCCCAAGTGTTCCATTCAGGGACTGATTTGACTTTTCTGGCCAGTTCTTTTATCCTACAGCTTCTGATGGCGAATATTTTCAGCAGACTGAAACTAAATCCTCTATACACACGACTTGGCACACATTTAATTATCTTCTAAAGAAAAGAGCACTGAGGGGACATCAAGAGAGGCCAGCAGAGAAGTCGACCAATTCAAACCGGAGTCATAAACCGTGGTTGGCGAACGCACTGTTCCTCTGTCACGTAGGCAGCATGGCTACAACCACCTTCAAGGTCCTCTGAAATGGTATTATCTCCTTAATGTGATGCATTCCCATTTAAAGGAGGATGTCGGGGCGGTGAATGGGACATTGAGAAAGCAATCTTCAGTGGCAGCTAATGGGCTTATGCAGTTTTAGTTGATAGGATAGCAATTGGTTTATTGGTTGGATTTTTGCCAGGAGGTGGAAGGATACCATAAGCTTTGACCTACATGGCCAAACAAGATAAGGCTTTGTTGAAAATAACTTAAGCTCTGTGTGAAGAAACAAGAGATGCACCGGTCAATCGGCAACCAGTGTCGAATATCGGATTTCTTGATCTACCGCTAACTTTGTGAATTTCTCAACAGATTTACAAACCTGTCCCACTTAGCATCTTTATTTCTAAATAGTGACTAGCAAAAACACACTCACTGACAGTTGGTTTGGAGATTCTGGTGATTTCGATTATTGTTAATATAACAGCTTACTTTTTCACTCCTTATCTGTACAAAGCTTAATTTTGACATGCTTATTGAAGTGCAATTCTTAGTAAATGTAGGACTTCTTAAGTTTAGCTTTGAAAGATGAATATTGTTGAACTCTGAGGGATAAACTAACTCTGATTAATTCGCAGCCCAGCAAACATTTGTCTGCTTAACGCATCTTGAATTCAAAGTGGGCACCCCCTGAAATGCCTTGGCATCCTCCCCCCTAACCACATCATCTCTCTGAATGTGCGTCACCCCCTCTGGAGCGATGTGTGAGCCGTGGATGACTGATAAGAATCCTGATATCCATCCACCACTAAAGTGCCCAGACGGCGCACTCGCTGAACTGTCTTCCTGCTGCGCGCCGGGGGCGACCGAAATCGAAAGGAAGGGATTAGTGAGGCTGCTAGGAGCTTTGTGAAGAAGATATATTGGAAGCTGATGACTTTTTTCTTGACTGTGGTTTTAAGGGGCACTGGTTTATTTATTATATGTGTCGCGACAAATATTTAATTTAGTCTTCCTGTCATGTAAATCTCACAATGAGGGAAAAGGCACAGGGGAGGGGGTTTCTAATTAGCACATTCTTGATTAATAAATAGTAAATTCAGAGCTTAAATTCATGCAGGAGCTAACCTTTACAACACAACTAATCTTCCTCACCAGGTCCTCCCACTCATTATCTCTCCTAGTCTACCAACAATATATTGATAATGTTATGCAGCGGCACATTATGCAGCATATTGTCTCTTACCAATGGATGCCTTGTAATATTCAAAGCCTTCACAATATGACTGATTTCTCTTTGTGTGCTTCTCACTTTAGCCTTCCACGTGCCTGTTTTGTGCAGATAATATGCACCAGGGAGAAACTGAGGGGGGATGTGATAGCTGCTAACGTACAGTAGCTTTGGCTTACTCTAGGGACAACTGTCACATCTATATTTGTTCATCTAGGACAAACTTGCTCATGTTACTACTTTCATCCACTTTGGTTCCAGGATTTGAGAGGAGCTTCAAAAATAACTTTTCTCTTTTCGGAGGATTTGTAAAAGCTGGAACTTATGTAATATGGGAAAGCACTTGAACAAGCTCTTGCAAATGTAGATAATCAGTGCAGTTGTAATCGTCTATCTTAACTACAGAAGAATGGGATGTCTTTAATGAATGTATATATAGTATGGATTTCCATGAAATCATGTTCCATACAGGATTACTTCTAATCAGCTTCATGATCCCTTCACTTTTTAATCTTAAACCATCATCAGTTTAAAACACATACTACGATTAATTGCCTGCACTATATGTAACATTCTCATCAACCTCAGCTATACTTTGAATTTTGTTGTGTCTCGTCAAATGTGTTAGTTATGTTTATGCATTTTGTCTTTCATTTCAGGCCCTGTTTCTTCCTCCCCTTGTGTGTTTTTCCCGCCATCATCAGTGTCTGCCCCGCACCTGATTGTTTCCACCTGTTCCCACTCACCTCATGTTTAAATAGTCCTGTCTCTCCCCCGTCCTGTGTCAGTTCGTCTTGTTTGTTTCCCCGAATGGTCGTGCCAGGCCTCAGCTCAGAAAGAATCGCTTTCACTCATGTCAGGTTTTGTTTTGTTGTTAATTTTGTAGGCTTAAGTTTCTTTCTTAAGTTCTCTTTTTGTTATGCTTAGTTTTTTCCTCCTTGTGAGCGCCTTTTGTTTATGCCAGTACCTACTCTGTTAAGAGGGATTACCTGATCTTTGGAATTAAAAATAAATGTTGTTACATTCAAGACTTTGGGTGTTTCTCAATGTCGAGGACGCTTGCTTGGTAGCACATGTCTTCCGAGTCACTTGCTTCGGAAGCGATGCAAGAATCCTTCCTAGCCTCGGAAAACGAAGAATTGTGGAACAGGCTAACAGGTGTGCGTCATATGCGAGGCCCCGCCTTAAATGGAGCGAGATTTCCGCCAAAGATTTGGAAATTGGTCCGTGTGCAAAGCATTGTGGGGATTTTAAGACCGCGGAGTCTACACATGTGCAGCCTCGAAGTTTCTCGCTACGAAGTACTCCGGCCTCGTAGAATTCAAAGTATGCTGGACATTGGAACAGTCCTTCGAAATAGTGGCTCTGGAGCAACCTTCCTCGACATTGAGATACACCCTTTGTCTCTGGGTCGTGCATTTGGGTTCATCAGTTTGTATCGAGGTTGTGACAAATGTAGGGCTATTGAGCCAATTATAGTATGCTAGCATGCTAAACCAAGATGGTGAACATGTTAAAATTAGCATCAAGGCATTCATGTTGTCATTATAAACAATGTTAGCATCTTGACGATAGCATGCATCATAAAGTACATATAGACTCAGAGCTATTCAAATTGCTATAGAGGCACAGGAATAGATAGCACGGTAGACAAAAAGCGTCTACATTACATACAGCTTTTATCTCATATATATCACTTCGAAAGGCCAGTGGCAACCAAGGTTAAAGTTTAAATAAATTCAACTTTGAAAGCAGCAATATGTGGACATTTCGAGTGGCCTGACACCGGTGTTGCACGTTGATGTGCCACTTTCACACTATTGCCCTATCCCCAGCCTTGCTGCCCTTAGAACTAAACATTTGTGTGCACTTGCTTGCTCACAGCTCTTCTTCTCTGCCTGTGTGGAAGCTTGACTGATATCCTCCTTACCTTTAGCGGTGACTGTCTTTCGTCTGTGTCTATGAATTGTTGAGGTTCTCAATCCTCAAGTCGAATTAAAGTAAATGGAGAGAAAGATAAAGCCATATATCTGGAGATTGCCTTTAAATGTACAAAGTGTCTGTCAACACAAGGTGTTAAGCTAACACAGAGGTAAAATAGATATCTCTACTTAATTAAAGTAGTAATAGTGTACAATTACTCCGGACTTGTCTATTGGCACTTGGTGCGTCTCATGATGACTGACAGTGCCAGTGTGTTTTAGTTTGTCATGTTGAATATGACATTTCCAAGCTGTTCACACAATATCCACTCACTAACTAACTTTTGTAGTTATAAACAATTTGCCTTACTTTAGATTGAAGCACTTATGCCCCTATACTACTGTATACACATGAATCACTCTACCTACTCTGGGTCATAAATACAAGCATCTTAATAATATTATTGTTATTATTATCCTTCCCCTGTAACTTCCTCCAGCTCTTCCTAAGGGCCCAGCTCTCTCCTGCCAGCTGGGCTCCAGTCCCTGCAGCATGTTCTGGGTCGGCCCACAGGCCTTTTCCCAGTAGGCGATGCCTGGCAAACTTCTTACGACAGGGAGCTGGGGGACATTTTTAGCAATGCTCAAACCACCTCCAATGTAATGTGTGTTTTCAGGAGATGTTAGGTTAGGTGTCCACTGGGAACATTTGTTTTGAGTGTCGACTTCATTTACCCATTGTATTGATTTGAAGGAACACATCGTTACACATCTCAGACAGTGCCAAGAGATTTGCATTGGCCTTCTTACTCAGAGAAGAGGAGTGCTAAAACTAGTTCCACTAGGGAAAAGGTTTTTTCAATAATTGTTCAGCAATAACGACAGCCATGGCCAGCCAATTCTTCCCAAACCATCTGTTTAACACTTCCAGTTAAAGCAAGAGGTGGACGCCAAATTAGGACTTCTTGGTCCATTGATCACTGTTAGAAGCCAAACATTGGAGACTGTGTTTAAAAGACACACTGTTCAGACAGTGGAACAAGAGGAGGAAAATAAAATCAATGGGAAAAGGTTAATCTCCAGCTGCTACCAACAACAAATTGTCCAACACTGCTGTTCTACCATGATGTGGACGAAAAAATATGCATCTGCGACTTTGTAGATGTTGGCTCAGTAATTTGTTGAAGGTCTTTGCAGTCTCAGCTCTGCATTGAAGTCAGTCTTGTACAGTTACAGAAATGTGTATTTCGAGTGCCCTCGAAAAGGTGTGTTGTAACTATAGGCATAAATATCCCCTCTGAGCCCTGAATAGCACTCTGGCTCAAACTGTTCATACATTTGCAGAACGTTTTGCATGGCTTGATTCCATAGAGCACCTTCCTCTCAGAGCAGCAGTGAATGTGTAACGTTACTTTTTTCCATACTATTAAGAAAAAAACCATTTAGCTTGCTAACTGTTACACTTCCCTTGAGTTCATACCCATTATGTATAACCTACACATTTCTATATATTATATATATATATTTCTATAGATATTGTTATAGGCTCTCATGTCTCATCATAATCATATTTTACATGAACATCCTCACTGATTTATCACTTTGGATAAATGAACTATGGCCGACACCATCGAGAATGAAGGTGTTTGTTTGAGCGATTTCTCTAGAAAGCTGCAAGCGGCATTTTACCAAGCCAAGCATTATGACAATCCAAATAAGCGTTGTTTTGCACAGGCACTGCATGCTGCCAACATTATATTTTGTATAGTCTATACCAGTATATTGCCAGTGTTAACACTCACATGTCTGTCATACACCAAGAAATCCTTTCCATATATGTATTTGATAATGACTGAAATGTACAGTAATTTCAAGTTCATATTCTTGTCTTTATTTTAACTTCACGGCTGTGTAATTACTCCTGCAATGCATCCTTTTCTTATTCAATTCACCCTGTCTTTTTCCTCCCACACACAGTCTCAATTTCCCAATCCACTGCTCTAACAGCCTCTGTCTTTTTTGATGTTGGATTTTCAACAGTTTTCGCCTCGGTTGTTGTCCTTGATCTTTTAACTAGCTTTAATTCACTGCCATGACAACCAAGGTCAGTGGGAGGGCATATAAATGTCTTAGCGGTGTCTGTTCAGACTGCCAAATTAATGCTGACCTATCATCTGTACGGCTCGGCGTATATACAAAATGAAAACCTGGAGGAATGTTATTTGAAAAATAATGAAAGGCAAGTCGGCTAGGTTCAGTGTTCCAATCATAGCATTGCAAACAATTATTTGAACCTAATGAGAAAATGCAGTCCAGGCCCAATGAATAGATGAGCAGCAAGGTTTAATCAAACTAATTCATTAAACATTTTACAAAGTAACAAACCTATTTAAAAAATGATGTAACTGTGATTAAAGGATATACGTTTTGCAAGAGGAAACAGATAAAAAAACAGCACGCCAATGAAATACGCTGGATAGTACAACGGCCTTCCTACAGTACAGCAGCAGGAAATTATCTAACATAAATATATGATCTGAAACGTGTGATATCCACGACTGTGACACCAACCTATACTTTCCGAGGCATTTCAGAAGAAAGCCGCGCTCTCGCTGTCACACGTCGCACTGATATCTACAGGGATTACAAAAGCGCAATCACCTGCATCAGCAGCAATGAAGAGATCATTTATAACTGTACCCATGCTTCATAGCATGAAGCGCTTTAAGGCTGACTCTTTAAAATATATGGTTATTTTTCATGGAAGAGGACAGGTCCAGATGAGTTTATATGGTAAATAATTTCCTATAAAGCCAAAGGAAAGCTAGATTAAATACAACGCTAGAGCTAGCCTGGCATTCGACCCTTTTCTAAATTCAAAATCTCATTACAATTTCCAAGGAATACAGCGTCCTTACAGCTAGTGGAGCGGGTGCCAACAGAATCCAATACATCAAATAGGGACGTGCATAAATCCTGGCCACACAGGCCAGACTGCACTCCATGTAATTCCCCAGCCAGGGAGAAAGCATACATTTCCTGTGTATATTACCTAAAGTGCCTTGATTTAGTGACCCTGAAGCCACAGGTAAAGGACACACACAGCAGGGTCTTGCTGGGTTTTTATTGCCAACATCTGCATGGCCCATCTGGCTGCGTATGTCATGGCGTTTGGTGTTTTGTGAAACAAGAGGCTGATGATATTAAAGCTCTTCATTCTGATCACTCACAGCGCTGTCAGCAGTGTTATGCTTTCATATTTTTCCATCTCGGTATCACACTCTCTTCATCTTTGATCGTGATGATCCTTAACTTGATTTCTCTCTTTGTTTGCTGACTCCAGCTGAAATGACTTTTTACAACCAATAAGGAGATGTAAATGTTCCTGCTTCCATTGAACTAGTGCAAATTGCTGACAGGTGTGCTCTAATATAAATACATATATGGAAGTGTGTTTGTATTTATGGATGTGAGGGGAAATATGTGCCTTTTTATAGCAAATGTTTGCAAGTTTACATGAACACATAAAGGTGCTAAAACTTAATGTATTGAGGTGTTGCCAGATTAGCCTCTGCAGTAAAAGCGTGTCCCTCGCAGCAGTCTGTTCAGCATGTCAGTCCCATTGGGACACTAAGGACATTCAGATGACCTTCCACACACACAGCCTCACCACCACAGCTCTCAGGTTGTGGAACACACTCAACATAATGGAATCTCAATATCAATCCAGGAATTATAAAAGGCAATAAAGTAACATTTTCCAAACACTTAACATATTTGTGATGGGATAACATATTTAATATTTGATTACGACAAGATAGTATCCTCATATTGCCTGCCAATACCACATTCAATTCAGTTCAATAACACATAAAAAGGCATATTCTTAGAGGCGAGAAACTGATATTATTAAGCGCTTTCCTTTTTGTTTGAGAACTGATTCCCAAGATTAATTAGTTATCAGAAGTGGTTGTCAACATATTATTTCAGTTAATAATGAAAATACGAAACATCATAGTAGGTCAAGTATGCGTCAATTTTTGCACAAATCACGGGAGGCTGTGGCGCAGTGGTTTAGTGCTTCGGTGTTTCGGATCAGGGGAGCACAGGTTCAAACCCCACTGCAGTCAGCATGTCGTTGTGTCCCTGAGACACTTCACCCCAAATTGCTCCCGTGGGGATTGCCCACAGTACTGAGCATGTAAGTCGCTTTGGATAAAAGCGTCTAACAAGTAACATGTAATGTAACAATTGAAGCAGCAGAAGCAGAAACATAATCTCATCCCAGTGGATCTTCTTCCTTCTCAAAGCCTGGCATCTACATTTCCCACATTGTGACTCGAGGCAACATGTTAAGACACCGATATGACAACCTACCAGCACACATTGCACCTCCACCTGTGACACCTCGGAGGAAGGTGGTGGAGCTTCAGGGACAAGTACAAACTGTGAAGTAATGCAATCACAGGAATCTAACAGCAGCACTGCTGATACCTGGTCTTTTATTTGTATGCCTAAGGATTTTTACTATATAATGTAGCATAGAGGCCCTATAATGCTTTTTGGGCTTTTTACCATTCTTCTAGTGTGTTGTATATAATCAGAACACATGTATTGTATTCTATATAACAATAGTACACAATATAGTGTTATAGTTATATAGTAAATGGTTTGTAAAGGCTCAGATCCCAAAGTTCCCTCCACAGGGAGTTTCTCTCCCACACACTCCCCCCCTCGCCTCGATAAGACTTTGTTTACTTCCTAATTATTCATTCGGACAAGTTTCAAAGGAAAAAAAGGATTTCGGATCAAAACGAGAATAATATGAGGAATTGAAACCCTTTCTTTATGTAGGTTGTTTTTTCATACTATCATTTTATATGCAGCCTTCTACTTTGAATGCGGAAACAAATAAATACCTGGAAATGTGTCTTTTACCGGTCTCCTGGTGTGCTGAAGAATGCATGTATTAGTGATATACAGAACAGAACATGTAATGCATGCTCCATGGTGTTTTGTGTTCAATAAACTCATGAGTGCACTGCAAATAAAGCTTTATTGTTAATACTGGGCCATGATATGTTAATTAATCAAACACACTCAACAGTTTCTACTGTCTAACATTAAAAACCCGAGCAGTTTTCTTCCTTTTCTCTCCGTATTGCAGATGAGGATTAATGGGTACCTCAAAAGCATTTCTACAATCCGCCAAAAAACAACCTAATAAACCAGACCAAAGCAGTCCTCCAAGTCTCAGATGCCTTCTGACTACTTGGATGTATGTGTCCACCTTATTCCAAACTACACTATCTGGAATACAATCACCCTACAAGGCCTACCAATATGTGGCCCTCTGCTCAGTTTGCATTCATCTTATTCCACTTTTTCCTCTTTAACTGAAACCAAAAATGTTTGATTAGTTAGACAAAAAGGACGAGCCTTACATCAATACCATGAACCAACGTCTTTGATAGTTGCTTATTAACATCGTTTCAGTGCATGGATCTTGTGGTTGTCTTGGTCCTTTCTAGGAAACTAAAACCCCAGCATCGACTTTCCTTACTGTGCCAAAATGGAGTGGAGAATCACAACCGTCCACCCTATAGGAATGATTAAACTGACTCTTCTACAAAAAGCTGTTTGATAAATTGCCAAAGCAGTCTGACACATTTTTCAAGCTGTTAAAATATGCAGCACAGCTGGTTTGTGTGATATTAAATTCCTTTATTACTGCACAGCTTCTGTGTTTTTACGTTTTATGATCCAACTTTTGGAAAGTGTTGGTTTTCAGTCCATGATTGGGATGAATATTCTAGTAGCTTCTAGTAGTTTTTAACTAAAAAACATTGCAGTGAAAGGAGTGGGGGTAATGCAGTTAGTGAGGATTGCAATCAAATGTATTTGTTTCGCTAACAGCAACACAACATTGTATCTAGCTACATGAAATTACCCTATAAATCTGACTTTTAATCCGTATTGAATGGACTGTTTATCCATAGCGTTACCTCAGACACAGATTTAACTTTAGAAAGAGTCGGGGGCGGATGTTGCCGGTGGCAAAATATATGGGATGTACTGAAATGATTGTGCTTAGTAGACAATGCTCCATGGAAAGTGAGCCATTTCCCTTAAGGGGGGAAAAGAAGAAGAAATGAAACATCATAAATAGGCAACATCGAGCACAAGATACGGATTGAGCTACGTTGGATCAACCAAACCAATCTCATGTTCTGTTCATATTTTTGGGGTCCATTCGGAGAGGTGTCAGATGTTTAGTTCAATGAGTGTTCCCATGACTTAGTGGTCCGTGCTCAATGTGCAGACGCCTTCTGGAAAATCCAAATCAGATTACTTTCGATTGGTGCCTGATGGGGATGTCCACTAATTGGTTACTGAAGATCATTGCAGGGAAGTTTACTATATCAATAGAAAATTGACTGAAGCTCAAATGTAATTAGTGAGCAGGTCAATGACATTTCTAAAGAATTTGGGACACTAGTTTCCCATTACACTACTGCTGCTATACTTGCATTATATCTCTAAGAAGTCAACGTTTTTGAAAGGAACTAATTGCCAAACAGTTCAATAAAAGGTTCAAACATAATTACTGTAACATTAACAAAACAAAAAAAGGATACAACTTAAGAGTACTACATTTTCATGATTTTTTCATTTAATTAATAATATATTCAAAGGTTTATTCTTCATTCCAATTACTCAAGCTCATACTCATAAGCTTGACAAACTTTTATCCAAACCACTTATATTTGTAAGTGGAAACCAAGGTTACATTTTTCAGCCATTTATTTTGAGCCTCTATTAGATCGTACAGAACCTCTTTCTGGTATCACTTTGACCTACTGTACTCTACCTGAATATATTGTGTGTGCATGCAGTTTCCAATATTGTCGATGAATATATCAGGCTCTCGCACTTTATGGACATATATTATTAATATAAAAAAAGGTTTAATTCCACAGTGACCCTTCATTAAATGTAATGCATATAATCGTTGTTTATGTCGTTAAGTGAGGCAGGTTGCACATTTTCACCCATCATTTCCCCTTTAATATCAGTTACATCTCGTAAACTTTGACTTTCTTTACTTTTGGCTTCAAGTAGGAATAATTTGCCCGGTCATTCAATCAGCAAAGTGCCTCAGCCATGAATACATTGCCCTTGTACAGACCTGTGACACATTCACCTTGACAACACTACCAAAACAGAATGTTATCTGTTGACCAGGTCACCTCTCAAAGTGATGCCCCTCTCTGCCACGCTTTGAATTATTCATGCAAGAGATGGGGTGAGAAAGCAAGGGGAGCCTTCACTTCACTTCAATCCATAAGCAAAGTGTACATATAGCACTCTCATCCTTATAGCTATTGATTATGTGACACGTTATCCAGCAGCTCGGCGACGGATAACAAACAAAATAGACAACAAGACAGCCCGGGTGTCCACACTTGTTAGGTGTTGACTGGAGAAGGGGAAGGGCGGGGGGTTGGAAGCGAGTCAAGCTAAAGGAGCTAAAGGAGCTAAAGCTCTTCGCCGAATAGAAATAAAAACAGCCCTTCTCATTCATATGTAATACATGGATTCCTGGGAATAATAGCTTAATCAGCCCTGTCTCACAGTGTGCTGGAAATTAGGAAATTAGGTGATGAGCAGAATGACAGACCCTTATAGGGAGGATTTGTCTGTTACACCTTAATCCATCAGGAAAGTCTCCTGCCTCGACTGTAGTAAAGCTGATTTGGAGCCCGCAGATAGCATCAGGGAGGTGGCAGATATTCTGGGAATATGTGCAAGCCGACGTTCTGAGGATTATTTCCAAACTCTAGAAACTTTAACTTTGATGGACAATTAATGTCTACTTTCACTTTTAGACGTACATTTCCGAGAGGAACTCCATGTTTGGTTCAGATTTCTCGAGAGGCAGCACAATAATGTCTTTCCCTCAAATGAACTCAGGCAAGTTCTGATTTAGTACAGGTTCAACTGAAGTGAAGTGAAGACTGCTGTGACAGTGTTTTGCATATGTGCACTACATCATGTCTCAAGTAATTCCAAAAAGATTAACATTTGTGAAAAGCCTTGTCACATGCTGTGTTAGGTCCATGCATAATGAATTGCATTTACCGATCAGGCCCTGCTGGAAATGTTGTGATGACAATCTTCTGTCTCTGAATGTGTCCACACTTTATACATTTCCATTATTAACTGCTGCTCTCATCACATCTAATGACTTTCCATGATCATTAACATCCTGAATGCTAATGCCAATAATTATATCATCAATCTTCTCCAGCCTCACGCATACCACGAAACCAAAACCAAGGTCAGGCTTAAAGTACTGATGCATTATGAAAATATGAATTTTCTCTTTAGAAATGTTATCTGTAAATGCAAATGTGAAAGTAGAAGTTAGAACAGTGGTGTGTCTGTTGGCACGCGATACTACAACATGTTTGGTGTACATTTTAGTTTATATAACCTCAAAATGTCTTGACCAACAATTCAAGGTTCATCCCAAATGATCATTTTGCCTCCTCCTTTCCCTCACTCGCGTCTTACGGAGGCGGAGCTAAGACACGAGGAAGAGACGCGAGGACAGAGGAGTCCTCAGGTATGAGTTGGGATGTCCTCGTTCACTCCAGCTTCGCCCTTTACTTCTGGCGTGCGCGCAGTTATATCACCTGTCACTGGACTTCCCTCCACATAAATCCCTTCAAACCTGTGATTTAGTTTCACTGTATTTGATTTTCCGGGTATTACATTTAATTTAAATTACAATAATAACAATAATAATAATTGATGGATTAAGTTCATTATGGTATTTGAGCTTGTTTCAGATAAACCTTCGTATTGGATGTTGTAAATTAATTGTTCCTATAAAAGAGACACAAATCAATAAACTATTTGTTAGGTATGATGTATATAGAGTGGCGAAGTCACGCCCATCTACTTCCGCCCCATGGGACCTTATTTCTGAAAAATTATGCATTGAAGTCAATGGAGAGAGAAAGATTATCTTTCGATCCCGTTTGAATTGTGCCACGAATTACACATGATGTTTGTCAATCTTAAATAATAATTTCCATGTCAAAAAAGTCACAGTTTGTCGTAAACCTGTTGAAATATAAGACTATGAAAAATACGCAACTAGAAAGACTACAAATCCCAGAATCCCGGTCCCGCATGCTGGCTCTTACGGAACCGACTAACTCCCCTTGTGTGTATGTACAGCTCTCAACATGCCCAGACTTGGAGTGATTTTCACCTCTTTTAATACTTTTCGCCTCATTCTGAAAGAAAGAAGTGAAATGTGCCAACGTGACGGCCGTCTTGGTGTGTGGTGTGAGACGGGAGACGTAGTTTATTGAGCGTTTCACACAAACAAATGTGTTACTTCACAGTTTTACGACACTTTTTTTTTTTTTTTACTTGCAAAATTATCTTTTAAATTGACAAACATCATATGTGTAATTCGAGTTGCTTGTTTGGTCGACTCTAGGACGAAGGAATACCTTTTTTAAACAGACTGCAGCCCTCTTCTTCCTTCCTTCCTTATTTCACACACCTCACAGTTTGAAAACTTCTGATCCAGATAGATGTGGACACCTAAACATAACATCTCGTTCCAAAAACAGTGGGGCATTAATATGCTGCATCAGCCTCTACCCTTCTGGGAAAGCTTCCCAAAAAAAGTTGGAAGCAGGCTTCAGGGAGTCGGGGAGAATCCCGTTCAGCCCCAAGGTCACCAGCGAGGTCGGCCACTGATGGTGGGTAATGAGGCCGGGCTCAAAGTCAGCGTTTGGATCCATCCCAAAGGAGTTGGATGGGGTTGAAGTCAAGGCTCGTTGCAAGCCTTTCTTCACCACCAAACCAAGACAACTGTGCATTGTTATGTTGAAACTATGGCAGGGTATTGGCAAAAATCTGCCAATACTAAGCATGTGAGGATATGTTGTGTTCTAAGTGTTTTCATGAAAACTGTCATTGTATAAAAACAGACCACCATAATAACTAAACCTCAAACACAAATCTTGGCTTGCAAACTCTAAATTAAAGATCTTTTGATAATCTATACATTATCCCAAGACAAAATAAAGTCAAATGTATCAGTCATTCCTAGCATTCGGTGCCATTTAGGTCCCCACCACATTACTGTACATCAGGGGTACTCAAACTTTTTTGTTAAAGGTCCACTTGTGAATTTTATACAAGGTCAATGGTCCGGATCAATGCCAGTAAAGTGTCCCCCCCCCCCCGGAGCGGAGCTACAAAACTGAAATTAAGAAGCAGTTTCGACGCGCTATTCAGGGGGTTTCCCGACATGTCGTTGCAGTAAATGAAAGGGTGTTGTCGTTGCTGTGAACCTTCTTAATCTTTTTTTATTTATTTTTTTATGTTTACGTTTATTCTGGTTTGTTTTGTGTTTGTATCTTTTATTTTAAATTAATTAATTAATTTTATGTTGTGTGAGCTGAGCTGTGTGGTTTTATATTTTATGTATCTCTCTGTACAGCACTTTGGTCTGGAGGTTTTAAAGTGCTATATAAATAAAGTTGGATTAGATTAATCTACTTTATTTGGGGGCCCCCTTCTGGTCCAAGCACTTGCCTGTCGGTAAACGGCGCCCCTGTACACACACACATTCAATACATACATACAGTATGATGGCTAGTGGGAGAAATGTCACTGTCTGTCTGTAGCCAATGCCTCGGCAAAAATGGCATGAGAATCATTCGAAAGTCAAGGTAAACTTGCGGTCTGCAATGCGTGTCACGCTCGCGCACACAAGTAAATATATATGCACGTTCATTCTCACAACGCGTCAGACACAAGAAAATATACATTAAAGGGGACCTATCATGCAAAATGTACTTTGTGATGTCTTTCATACATAAATATGTGTCCCCGGTGCGTCGGGGAACTCGCGTCAGAAAATAAAACCGTCCGTACCCAAATCTTTTAAAAACAGGGGTACAATGGAGCGGATACAGATTTGCTGCCGATATGACGTCAAATCGTCAGCGGACCCACAGAAAGTTGCTAGCAGAAACAATGCCTGCAGTGTTTTGGACGTAATCTCATCTTTGTTTACATTGGCAAGCCTCGCTAACACTCAGAGCTGTACTGGAGAGCACATGTGTTTAAAAAGCAGAAAATAAAAAAAGGAACTCACCTTGTGATAAACCCGCAGGAGAAAAAGCATTTGAGCTCCATACTGTTTCAGAAATAATCTTTGATGAGGATAAGAACAGGATGGCGTTTTATCACAGCAGAATTTAAATGTAACTATCTCCGGTAGAATTCTGATCAGGCATTAGCTCCGCCTCCTCTTTTTTTTTTTTTCAAGCTAAGGACTCAAAATCTGCGTTTCTCTAACAGGGCAGCAAAAGAGGGGTGTGAGCAGTATGAGGCATGGCTACAACGGGTGATCTGTTTGGTATTTTAAGCAAAAAACTTCACAGACATGTTTTGTATAGGTATGGCCCTACAATATATGTTTTCCAATATAGCATAAAAGGTCCACTTTAATATACATCAGAATCAGAAAAAAAAAAAAAGTTTAATTTTTTTTAATTTTTTTTAATACTTAAAAAAAAAAATGTATAATGGGACACAGGGTTCGGTCCGGATTGATTTGCAGTTCGGTCCGGATCCGGACCTTGGTCCGGAGTTTGAGAAGCCCTGCTGTACATCATATATTTTGTATTTAAAATGTCTAATGCTTATTTTTTAAAAGCTTGGTTTTAAATGTGTATACCCCTCTACCATAAAACAACAATGTTATTTATATTTACCCAGGATATTCAAAATTCTAAATAATTACTCTGATTTTAGCACAAGTAGGCCAAATTGCTGTGTCCCAAATCATGTTTGCTGAACTTCTGTAACAGATGTAAATCAAAGAAATACAAACACATTCTACATTTTTGTCACTGTTGTATAACCCTTTCGCTAATATTCCTCACCAAATTTAAATGTTTGTTATTAATTCATTTTTATTGTTTAACGTTTTTTTTAAAGTGTGTGTGCCCTGTTACTCTGATTTGAATCCCTCTGGACACGCCCCTTTACTATTCTACTATTGGTATGACTCAAGAAGAAGGATACATTTTGAGTGGGAAAATCATCTTCAAGAAGCAGAGTGTATGCGTTCTTCCTTCAACGTTTTTTTAATGTTTGTGTGATGGCCACAGCCATCACAGGGTAAACTAACTACACTGCATCCTCATCTTCAGTAGTTTTGCTTCAGTGCAGCTACAATAAAATATGCCAATTAACACCACACATTTGCTGGTAAACTCTTTATTTGATTGTAATCTGACATTACTTCAAACATTTTAGCACAGCTAACGCAAGTATTTGTTTGTATTAATTACTTTCTTTGTCTCTTGAGTTACCATGTCCATTGGGGGAGTTTACTTCCTGGTTCAGCAAAGGGCGAGGGCCGAGCGCTGAGGACTCATAAATACTGCAAGGAGCCAATTGGGACAGATTGGGACAAACCACCTGCTTCCATGTCAAAGGGGGGATTTGGGTTTTGTCAGTGTCTTTTGTGTATGATGTGACCATTAATTACCCCTTGGGTTCAACTTGGTTTGGCCAAGCCACTATATAGGTTCCTTGGTTTTTCATTGTAGCAGGTCAGTTTTGTTGAGTTAACACCTGTTATGTTTCTTTGAGGTATTTTCTGTTGACCTCTTTTATAGGCCTAGTTATTATATGATGTTTTTTGTGGATTTTTGGGTAAATAAAAACCCTAGTTTATTTAAACCACTCCTGTGTCCTGTTGCCTAGTGATGGCAAAATGAAGCTTTGAATGAAGCATCGAACCACTTGGACAATTGTGTCGGAAATAGGTTCATTTCTCGAAGCTTCAGTTACAGTGACCTCTCCTGGCGAAGTGCAAGGCTGCAGTGGGTTTAACGTATCTTTGCCTTGAAAAATATTCGATGCACACACACACTAAGACTGAATATCATGTTCTATTTCCAATTAAAGATTGATAATTGTGTGTATTGGGTTATTGAGAAGAGACTAGATGGTGCTGGAAAAAATGTTGGGCGGAGAGGGCCTTTTATCAGTTATTAAAGTATTAAAGTTGAAAAGCAATGATTAAAAGTTAAACTATTCCGGGCTTTGAACCAGCTGCGCGGAGGACATCGCATGCTGGCCGCCGGCTCTATCCACTGGGCTATCTATTCCTTAAAAGATTTAAGTGTTTTTATATTACTGATTGTCTTTTTGTTCACAACTTCTCCACATTTCGAAGTGTTTCACAAGCCAGAACGACCTATCTTTCTTCCTGGCTTGCTCTATAAAGATCAAATTCAAATGCAATAGCAACAACGCAAACTACGACAACAACCCACACATTGCGCATTGTTTAGAGCGGTTATAAAGTGTTGAAGCGCTCAAATTTGAAACTGTTTCAACCCGTCACCTGTCAGAATCGAGACGAGGCAGTGCATTGAATCCATGATTGAATCGCGTGATTGGACCGCGAACCAGTCAAGTGATTCATTCAGGAAATGAAGCAGTTGCTGGTTCGGACGTCACATGTCACGTGATTTGAAGCAGTTGCTGCTTCGGACGTCATATGTCACGTGATTTGAAGCAAGCTTCGAAGCACTGCTTCTATGGAATAGGAAGTCCAGGGTTGAAGCTCCGTTCGAAGCTTCAGTGTCAAACTGCCATCACTACTGTTGCCTTACTGCTTGGTCCCTGACAGTTTTAAAGAACTTAACTGTTGCGGTAAAGTAAACAAATATTTTCTTATACTGCCATCATTCCGATTAAATAAAAAAAAACATGAAAAATTATGTTTTTTATTTTTGATACCCTAGCTGAAATGGCACCGAATGCTAGGAATGATTTTCCTACACCCTCAGTTGGAACAGAAAGGGTTTCCCACAAACTGTTGGAACACAGTTGATAGCGAGCTATGTGGCAGGCTTATCACTGTATCATTAGGATTTACCTTCAATGCTACCAAGGTGTCCAGCCCATACCATGAAAAACAGTTCTGGACCAATGGTGTTCCGACCACACATTTCTATTTAATGTATGTCATTTGAACTCTATGTGTGCCTAACAAGCTAGGAGAGCCAAGTGGCACAACGACAAAGACATCTGGGCTAATCCCTGTCACACTCTTCTGATTTCTCTCCCTGCCTGCTTCTTCCAGGTTCGCCTTTCACAGCGTGCAAAATCTTTAAGTGATTTACACTACCCACCATAACATAGCAGCTTATCAATGCCAACATGTCAACCTATGTAATCTCTTCGTTTGAAATTACAAGCAGTGTGGTTAGAATTACTTCTACTGTATACATTCCAGAGATTTGTCCTGTATATATTTATTTGATGACTAGCACACAAACTAAGAAATGTGCACAGGATGCAGCGTGGGGGACGGGGGGGTGGAATGCTGTGAATGGACCATCAGGGCTGTGGTGTGCTGCACAATGCACATTTATTCAGCAGTCAGTGAAATTCAGACCGGTGCAGAGTACGAGTTATATTTCCATGAGAGCATGAGCTCACTCTGTGTTTGCTCTTTTTGGGCCTAATCATGACAAGGTGGGATGAGATCTATTTTTAAACCTTGTCCAAAACTGTGAAAGTCACAGTGTCGTCCAGGAAGTCTCAAATCCTGAGACTTCAGTAAATAATGGATAAACCTTTTGCATGGATAATTCAATACAAAAGATTTTCATAGCCAATTGTGATCAATAAAGAGGTTTGGATAATTAAATATGCCAAAGTCACAGATAATGCTATCTCTCTGTGTAAAAACAGAAAACAACTTCTCTTGATTTTGTGCTTACAGTATAGATACTTCTGATGGCGTTTGTTAGACTATGTCTGCTGCAGCAGTGAGACTGATTATTAAAATTATTATACAAAGCACATCACAAGAAAATCAGCTGGAGGGACAGAGTCAGGGGGGGGGGGATTGAGAGTTGACCTACACAACACAGTCTCACTCCCTGATAGTCAAATAGCGACGCTTGGTCAGGGTCCTTTGGCGTGCAGTTGTGACGCACCGAGTCCCCTTCAGCTTCATAAACCGACGCAAAGAGCTTTCAACCCATTGGATAACGGAGAATTTTACACCCGGAAGTAAGTATTGTCCTTACTGTCGATTGATTTTACAGTGATATCTGCACTACTCATCAACTGAAAAACACCAGATTATCCTTGATAATTACACAACATTGATTGGTTTGAATTGTGTACAATGAGTACAATAGTTGTATCGGAGTTTAGGATGGCCGAAGACACTACCCATAATCCTCAGCTATCGTTTGAGACTACACCATGCGCTTTGCTCGACAAACCCTGTGATTAGTCCTCAAGCTCTGTGATTGGTTGACCTCCGATTGTATTCCATATGAAAAAAACGTTTCGTAAAAGATAAAATCATACTTTATTCAGCTAGTGCTTGCTTTACTCTTTGAAAGTCATCACATAAATGCATTGTAATAAATGGTTCGGCTGCATTAAATATTACACATCTGGCTTAGTTCTTTATTTATCTACAGAGATTTGGTTTCAGAATAGACCGGAAACAATTTTTCAGTTGTGCAGATATCACTGTAAAATCAATCGACAGTAAGGAGAATACTTACTTCCGGGTGTAAAATTCTCCATTATCCAACAGAAATGGACGCTCACATTGCCTTTAACTGCCGCCGACATGGACGGATGCGGTGCTTCCCAAATACGTGCTTCCCAAATACGGATGCGTCAAATACCGCCGCCGATGGGAATACATTGCAATCAGTTAAAAGCTCTTTGCGTCCGTTTATGAAGCTGAAGGAGACTCGGTGTGTCACAACTGCACGCCAAAGGATCCTGACCAAGCGTCGCTATTGGACTATCAGGGAGTGAGACTGTGTTGCAACTTGCAAATACAATAGGCTGTTGTCGTACCTGGCTGCAGGAAGGAGGTTGACGAGCAGGAAGAAGATCCACAAGCCCATGTGCAGTGATTTAAGCTTCCACATTGCAGCAGCCATATCAGTTAAAACAGAGGCGTCCTGTAGAAAAGACAGAAGAGGGAAAGGGAGATTATGTCATACAGTGTTCACTGATAAAAGCTTGAAAACAGATTAAAACGATAACAACAAATGTCATAGCTTAACAGGTAAATGCAGAAGTGAAATAAAATGTTCGACCAATTGATATTTGATTTCCTTAATATTCCTTCTTTTGTAGTACGGAGCCCTGCTTAACCTGTCTTCTCATATATATCTTATATTTTTTTGTTCTGTGATTGATGGTCACTGCCCCATCTCAAACTGATACTGTCATTTTTATATCCAACAGCATGTGGCTTTCAAACGTATCATATTATTGGTCTTTTTTTTAGTAAGGTACATAAATCATATTGTGTCTCTTCTTTTATGAGGAAACATAAATCAAACGGCGTTCACAATGAAATCTAAATGAGAAGAATTATTAGTCACGTTTATGAGCTACCATGTGACATCACGTACTGCCACCTATAGCCTACAACTCATTGTAATGGAAAAGGTTGACTTTGTCTGCTTCACACATCTTTTTGGTTTTCTTTTTTCCTAAACACACACACACATTTCAGCCGAACAACAAGACATTGAAGCGACGTCATTTGCATTTATCACTGTGTTCCTCTCCCGCACGTCACTAGACATTTTCCGACAGTAATTAGCTCAGATTCTAATATTTGCCGCACGCTGTTTGGCACACCTGTCTGAGGGGCTTATTTGCTGATCCTAAACGCACCTGGTTACATGCCTGGTTATGCGACTCTTTTAATTGTATTACCTGTGATGAATTGTCAACAACCATATATTATATCATATTAGGCAGGACACCAGGTGTAATTTATATTTAGTTTTGTTATTTGGGCCCTTGGTGGAACAGAGATATTACAATGCTTAAGCCTGTCCACAGACACAGAGCTGGTGTTCAACTATAAAGATATTCAATCTTCACGTTGTGGTACCTCATGTTTCATTAGGTGTCATACATCATTTTGTCTACCTTTTTTTGTTATGTATTTAAAGGAGTTGTACTGTGGTTAGGTACAAATTACAAGTTTAATCATTATGATATTTTTCCAATATTTAGCACGATATAATATATGACAATATCACATTCTGCTTCGATCCGATGCTGGGTTTATTCGATTAAGGAACTACAATTTATATGAGGCTATATAATATGTAATACATTTAGCCAATGATCTTTCTAGTGCCAATGGGGATCCCGATAACGACAGAAAGAAAGAAAAAACAATCTCAACTCACAAAAAATTTTTTTTAAATATGATTTGACAATTTATTATTAAGCTCTTCCAGACATTAGAGGGAAAAAAAAAAAATATATATATATTCTTCCTTATAAAATAATTAAAATAGACCAGTGCCACATTTCTCATGTTCAAGTAAAAAATATTTGTATTACTTAAGAAAATTAAGGCGTATGTTACAAATAAGGATATGTATACATTTTTTACTTAACATCTATGGTAAGGGAACATTGAATCGAAAAGATTGTTGTATTCTTTCTCATCTAAACGTTATTTTAAGACTTGAATCTAGGGAAGAGTTGTACAAATGTATAATAAAGGTCAAACATAAAGTAAAGTCCCCCTTACTACACTTTTTTGCACAATCCTTTAATCATCTATATTTATTTTATTTTGAATTATTACCACCACAGATGTGTGCTTAAATAATCAACACTAACTCAAACTGAATACATTAAATATTCAATAACCTACATGTCCTTGAACCAAATCAAACCAAATACATATCCTTACTATTAAATCCATTCATTGTGAGTGCTTGTGCATGTGCCTACGCCCACACCACCCTCAGTATTCATGAGAGAGATGATGGAGATTTTGAGAAGCCCATAAACATGATTTGACCAAACACATGATAATGCAGCGCATACAACCCTGGAATAAACCTTTCTATAGCGGTACACAATCTCCTTCATCCTTATGTCTGCACTATTTAGATGTTGCCTAGCGACTGCATCCTAACACTGTCATTATTGGTAATTATACAAGGCGGTTGCAGTCTGGCAATTGACAGAAAAATGGAATGACCTCTCATGAAAAATACATGCATACAGCCTGAAAACACCAGCACAATGAGGGAAAGGAAACCATATGATTGGGGTGCAGGCCTCTCGAGCATTCACACATGTAGTGTTTGCAGCTGTGTCATACTTAAAAGGCTCTCATTGTGCTTTTCTGAAATTCAACACCCCCCCCCCCCTCCCTCCTTTTATTGCCATTGAACAGAGGAGATCAAACACTTTCCTCGGAGGAATCGGTGTTTTCAGTGCCTCTGTGCAGCGCTGATCATTACAGGAGGAGTAAACAAATGAGTGGATGTGAGCATACACGCCAAGTTAGTGTTCAAATAGGAGGCTGCACTAATAATGCTGCAACCTGTGACCATCCCTCTACACTCTGTTTGTGATGCGCTCACTTTAAAAGAGCCGTCTTAATATTGGTTGTAGCTGAAAACAAAGTGAAGTCAACATCCGCATCGTATAAGTATTTTACACTGGCAGTGATGCTCATGAGCCAAAGAACCCTGAGTTACCAGCACATTTTTTCTTTTTGTATGTGTGAGGAATAAGAGGTGACCGCATGGGGGGGAGAATTTACCTCAATATCAAAAAAGGCATATTTGTTGTCTCAACAGTTGTGCTTTGGTGAAAGTATTGTTGATATCAGCCTTAGAATATAATATAACTGAATGGCACTATTGGTGCTCAAAGGCTCAAAAAGGTATATTTGAAAAACTCGACAGTAATGTATCTTTCTAGTAATCACCGTGCATCTATGGACAAAAGGCTTGCTACAACGCGAAATGTAAACATTAGTGGCGTCATCGTCGGCTGAGAGACGTTAGCTAGCTCAGGATAAATCAAGAGAATATATTGTTGTGTGTAAATACATGCTTCCTCCTGTGCTTTGATACGGTTGGCGTGTGAAGTTCAGAAGAAATACATTGTTTCTTCATCTAACTGCTAACAACAAGGTCTTTGGACTCTCTTGTAACTAGATCATGATTTCTGGAAAGAAACATTGGTGTTGAGTTTGTAAAATGTATTATTTGGTACTTTGGGAACCACAAGCAATCTAGTTCCATTATAATTGGAGAGTTGAAGACTCTCTATAATTGATATATCTAACACTCTATACTCACATTTAGATTAATAAATAGAACTACAGGAAAAAGCAAAATTATGTTTTTTGATTTAATGTGTGTACCTTAAAAAGCCAAAAAATCCACACTGTTAGTACAACAAACCAATATTAATATTTAAAAAAATGGTTTCTCTTCTTTCTTTGGAGAGGTTGCCACTGAGAACTGCAGTCACACAGGCTTGGTTAAAAGAAAATGGGAATAAAATGTATTCCATCACTCAAAATGACTATGCTTGCATTATAGAAAATGTAAATCAGCCATAAGTTATTGTGTTGGCTTTTTCCTTAATAATGTATCAAACGTGTTGACAATTTCAATCAATGCACTTACACAGGATTTGACAAGACCCAATATACATTGATATACTGCTTCATAAATCCCAGAGCCATGAGGTGTTATTGATACGCAAATATTTACAGTCATCATTATGAACCTGACTGTGTGTCCTTGTTGCAATAAATAAAGCAGCCATCCATCTACTTTCTATGCAATCAACCTTTGGCTGTGAAATACTGAAGCAGGGAACATGGGACTGAGATCAATACGGTTCCAGTGAGTAACATGTGCAAACAGTTTGAAGGAAGTCAGGTTTTCTGACATGCATTCTACGAAAACAGAGTAAAAAAGAAAAGTGTTGCCACTTAAACAGAATACAGTTCATGTAAATGAGCTCAAATGTTATTTAAGCTTTCATCTCCCTTTCAACAGGTGTCATGCTCCAGGGCAGGCCGAGTGTTGCTCAACAAACGATGCTAGACAGCAGACTTGGTGAGATCTTTTTTTCTATGCTCATACAGTTCGGCTTTAATGTTTTCAACCTCCTTTCTCTTTCTTTCTCTCTGTTTAAACCGGGTTTGTGTTAAAACCAATTCTGTTAAACATTTAATGTTCTCCATAAATACTACAGGATGCCCTCTGGAGTCAGAGCCATCATTTCCTTGTTCTTATGTCTGTCTGAAAGTTGCGTTGCTAATTTCCTGACATATTGCCACCTATTGAAGCCACTTCCACTCACATGAGGAAACTCTTTGCGTATGTGTCTTCTTTAAGGCTTTAAACGTCCTGGATGAATAAATATTTTGGACATTGGATCCATCTACGCCTTGAGGTTCAGTCATAACACGGCTACTCATTATAGTTACAGTAGTAGAGTTGAAAGGTAGGGAGAGTTCTCATTAGAGATAGAGATTGGTAGACTCTAATAATGTGCTCGGCAGATACAAAAGTAAAGTTTCAAAGGACTCCTTTTCCCCTCTCTCTCCAAGTGAGGTTCTTACCCTCATTACAGTACCTCTGCCCGTCCTACCACCTGTCCTCTGGACCCTATCCCCTCAAACTTCCTTCAGACTATCGCTCCTGATATTCTACCGTTTCTCACCCATCTCATCAATACTTCTCTAACTTCTGGTCACTTTCCAAACACTCTCAAGGAGGCAAGAGTAAACCCTCTCCTAAAGAAACCCACTCTCAACCCGTCCGATGTTATAAACTACAGGCCTGTCTCTCTCCTCCCATTCCTGTCTAAAACACTTGAACGCACTGTCTTTAAACAACTCTCCTGTTATCTCCATCAGAACAACCTTCTGGATCCACACCAGTCTGGTTTCAAGGCAGGTCACTCCACAGAAACTGCCCTCCTTGCTGTCTCTGAGGAACTGCACACTGCTAAAGCAGCCTCCCTCTCCTCTGTCATCATCCTTCTGGACCTGTCTGCTGCATTCGGCACAGTGAACCATCAGATCCTCCTTCACACTCTCCAAGAACTTGGAGTTTCAGGCTCTGCACTTTCCCTCCTCACCTCATACCTCAAAGACTGCACCTACAGGGTAACTTGGAGAGGGTCAGAGTCCGACCCTTGTCAATTATCTACAGGGGTCCCTCAGGGCTCTGTCCTCGGTCCCCTCCTCTTCTCTCTGTACACAAACTCGCTCGGATCTGTCATTAGCCCGCATGGTTTTTCATACCACTGCTACGCTGACGACACTCAATTCATTTAGTCTTTTCCCCGTTCTGAAACCCAGGTTGTCGCACGCATCTCTGCTTGTCTAGCAGACATCTCTCGGTGGATGTCTGCTCACCACCTTAAGCTCAACCTTGACAAGACTGAACTGCTTTTCCTTCCGGGAAAAGATTGTCCCACCCTTGACCTAACAATCAACATCGGCCCCTCTGTTGTTTCCCCGACTCAGACTGCAAGGAATCTGGGTGTGACCCCAGATAACAAACTGTCCTTCACTGCAAACATCGCTGCTACAAGCCGCTGCTGCAGATACACTCTTTACAACATCAGGAGGATACGTCCCCTCCTGACCCAGAAAGTGACGCAGCTTCTCGGGCCAGGCTCTCGTCATCTCACGCCTAGACTACTGCAACTCCCTCCTGGCTGGTCTACCTGCATGTGCCATCTGCCCTCTGCAGCTTATCCAGAATGCAGCAGCTCATCTGGTCTTCAACCTTCCTACAGTCTCCCACACCACACCGCTCCTCCGCTCCCTTCACTGGCTTCCAGTAACTGCTAGAATCTACTTCACTGTACTTGCGTACCATGCTGTGAATGGTTCTGTCCCTTCCTACATCCAGGACATGGTTAAACCATACACCCCAGCACGTGCACTCCGCTCTGCATCAGCCAAACGGCTCGCTGCACCCTCACTGCGAGGGGGACCCAAGTTCCCATCAGCAAAAACACGTTGGTTTGCTATCCTGGCTCCAAAATGGTGGAATGAGCTCCCCATTGACATCAGGACAGCAGAAAGCTTACATATCTTCCGGCGCAGACTGAAAACTCATCTCTTTCGACTCCACTTTGAGCAATAAAATGAAAAACAGAAAACAGAAAACAAAAAACTAAACAAAAAAACTAAATAAAATAATAAGCACTTACATACTAACAAAGCACTTATATACTAACGAAGGACTGTCTTATCTAAAGCCTGTTGAGTAGCACTTAAAATGGTTTGGCTCTATGAAACCTGATGTACTTATATGATTCTGTTTTCTTCAAGTTTGTATCTTCTTGGTAGAATGCACTTATTGTAAGTCGCTCTGGATAAAAGCGTCAGCTAAATGAAATGTAATGTAATGTAATGACTAAAGACCAGAAGAGAAGATGTATAATACTCATTAGTTAGTCCATATACACATCGTCTATCACATTCCCTATAAAGTCTCCTTTCTGTTTTGTTTATTCAGTACATTTTACCTAAGCACCAATTAAAACTTCAGTGCATTATCACTCAGAAAGTTTACTAGACAGCATTCTTACAATTGTAAAGGAAGTCTTTCGATAGGAAAAAAGGCCTTAAAAATATGGCTAGCTTCCGGCCGCCTTTTACAATTGTATATCTGATTTACCAATACCTGTCATGCAGCAGTCCCTGGAGCTCAGACTGTGCTTGAAACCGAGAAAGCGAAAGGTTGGAAAAAGACATGGTGCTTTTGTTGCCAAATAAAAAATAGCTCGCCTACGGTGACAGTAAAGCACTCCTTGTTTTCCTCTCTTCTAACATTTGTTTTCAATTCTGCTGTCACAATTTCTTAATGCAATGAGTAATGTAATCACATTTGACAGAATTAAAAGGCTATAAATGCCTTAGATGGAAATAAGCTGAATAATCTGACTGCACCACTATACTGAAGAATTTGTTGAACAATTAAGGTAAAACAAAAAGAGTCGGAGCCTAAATTGTTCATATAAATACGTCATGTGGTGACAATGTTGTCTATACAGTTTGTCAATCATGACCTAAAGGAACATCAAGTAGTTGTATTATAAAGTCCATAGTATGTTTTCTATGCAAATGAATACCCTCTGGTGCCCTTAATGGTCAGGATGATCGGAAAACACAGAAAAATGTAATGTGGACCTCATCAGCCAAGAAACACTGAAGACTGCAGTAATTGTTGAATTTAGGACACAGCGCTACAGCAATTCAATCCAAGTGGCTGTTCACTAAAAATAGCCTTGAATCCTGTCATGTTTGGTTTCATGCAATGGTCATGTAGTGAGCATCTAACAGTGATCAAATGGTCTGTAATACACCCAGATGCGTACAAAATGTTATTTTGGCTGGGGGAAATTGTGTGGAAAAACAATTGTATTCACTACAGTATAACAGCAAGTCATTTTTGCAGTCACATAAATAATTAGGATCTTGTGCTTCTTAGACGAGTATAATTATGTAAAAACAAAAAAGAGAAAAAGGACTCACGATCAATTCATTTTCAAAGCTTAACTGAAACAGGACAGAAGCTCGATTGAAATTGAAAAGCTACTACTCATTTGTGACCTATGGGTGACATTGCAAATTCAAGGTCCATATTTGATACAGTCTATGGGCTAAAGGTACCAGATAATTAAGAAAAACTCCACCACTTAAAACCTAAGAGTCAGTCATCTATACATTTGAACATCCTTTCAATTACTTGTATATAACCAATAGTGTTAAATAACATCCACCTGTTTAAATGCATACATTTGGAGTTTGCAATGTTGATGGGATGTTGATGATGAGAGATCTATAGCACCCTGCACAAGGAACCCAGGTGGACCTAATGAGCGAGGAAAATGTTTCTCTATGTTCTGGGTACGAGTGTGATTATGATCATTAAGCCTCATCACCGCCAAATGATCTATGCATTCGGTCACCAGGCAAAACTGTTTCCAATGGGGCCCATCGCTATTATGTTACAGCAGTGACAATTTGTAAGGATTTAGTTTTGTTCCTCACAGACGTGTTATGAGAGTAACATCCATTATACACACAGAAACACATGACAGTAAGCCTCTGTTGCCATTAGTAGGGCGCAGATAAATTCCATGCTGTCATTGTCATTGTGCTGTGCCAAGGATTGGCTGATTAATCTCCAGTATAAATATACTGTTCCCAGGTGCTGAAAGGTAATATACAACTTCGAGCTAAAGTGGTCCTGATAGGCGATTTTAATCAGAGCTCAACATATTTTATCTCCTGAATTTAAGGTGAAGTGACTTGATGAATGTTTAGTGATAAACTTGGCAGGAATCTAAGGAATAAAGTCTTTCCCCTGCTTGTTTTGCCAATATATACTTGGAAAAGGCTTACTCTCCTTTCAACTGCACATTTACAAGGGTGGTGAACTGTAAAACCTCCTAAAATCCACTGCTGTTGTTCATTAGCATAATACATTAATACAAATATAACAGATGGAGTTGTTTTCACAGTCTTTTTACGGCGTGTGCATAATGTACCTGACAGTAGAGAGAAAATAACAGAAATCTGGATTCCAAAATGAGGCCAGAGTTCTTAAAATTCCAAAAACTGTCAAAGCATTTAAACAGTTGCAATTTGATGTTCGGAAGGAGCTCTAACCCTTTTCCAAAGTAAACTGCGACTACAAGAATGTGATGGTGACATTCATGTCACTGTCACTGCATGTGACAGCGAATGTGACTTGATTTTTGACAAGGCAAGGCTTTCAGGAGCTTAAGCTCTCTGAAAGGATGTGCAACAGTGGACCAGAGATGAGTGATGAAACAATAACACAAACTGCAGAGAAGTGACATTTATAGTAACGATTGAACCCACAGACATGCCACCTTGGCTTCCATAAAACCATGATGGCTGGCTGCTCTAGGAATGGCCTCATAAAGCACTCCTCATGGCCTGTATTGTATATTCCAGTCCATTTTTATCTAATGTTAAAGTGAGGTTGGATTGTTAGATGGGTCCATCCGTCCCCTCTGTGTCTGGATAAAGCTGATTTGGACACCTTGGTTCAATATTTCTATAATGCATCTACAGTTCCTACCTGTCAACTTGCTAATGGTTCGGATCTATAATGCTCACCCAGTTGAGGGGCGCAGCGTGTGTAATTCTCTATAGATATTCTGCTGAATCTACTCTATTTGATATCCATTTATCAGATATGTAAAGTATACTGTGACGCAGGGAACTGCGTCACTATGGACTGATGGCTTTGGGCCCGGGTGATTGTGCACACCTGGGGCCCTGGGGTGTCTCCTCCCCCCTCACCTGTGTTTGATTGTTCCCCCTCACCTGTGTCTAATGAGTGTGTGTATTTAGTCTCTGTTTGCCCTGTCAGTGGGAGAGTGTGTGTGAGCTGCTGGTGGCCGCAGGCTGGGCACGTGAACAGCTTATTGAGGCTGTGTCATTGTGTGTGATCTGAACATTGTGTTGATCATTTAATAAATACCCACGTCGGGTTATATTTTTGGACGTTCTGCCTCTGCCTCCTTGCTTGGTCCGGGCCGCTCAACGGTCATTCTCACATATACAACTTAGGAATGATTGGAGATTGTCCCCAGACGCTGGTATCAATGGAGCTCAATAAAGAGCAACAAGTCCTCCAACTCATACGACCAAATAGGTCGATTGTTCAAGCCCTTATTACGACCTATAATCACGTTTGAAAGTTTTCAACCTCTAGTGGTCCTGTGGACTGCAAACGCTCCGGATGGTCGTATATTCACAAATAACTCTCTCTGGAAAATCCTAAATTGTAGGATAGTTTGGCCATTCAAATGCTTTTTGATTAGATTTCCAGCGAGAAGTGTTTGTTGTACTTTTAGAATCCACGTCCAGTGGATGTGTAGGATCTATAGTTTGATAGATATTATGAAGATGATTTGAGGTCTCGGAGAACGTGTAATGGCAGCGTCCATGTAAAGTTAGCGTCAATCCTCACGGGGTGAAAACAGTATTTCCAGTCTCGAAAAACCGTATTCCCCTCACTGTTAAAGCTATATCTCTAGTACTCATCCACTGAAAAACATCAGTTCATCCTTGTTAATTACACAACATTAATTGGTTTAAATTGTGTACAATGCTGGAACAAACTGGAAGAAATGCCGCCAAAACTGAATACATGACGTGGATCATAAATATATCAGCAATTACACAACATCTTCAATTTCTCTTCACACAATACGTCTCCTTGCAGTATCAACACTAATTCGGCTGACTTTTATATTTGATCCAATTGGTAGATATAGGTTATATTTACCCCACAACGGTGCACAGCTGATAGAAAAGGACTTGTAGTTTTTAAAGATATTACTGATTTTCCTCTTAAGCCCCACGGACCCGAACCCGGGCCCGAAATCACATCATTTGCAGGAAACAACGTCTAAGGAACCTTAATATTTAATAAACTATGAATATTTTATATCCATATAACGGGGAAAAACTAATTTCACTGATATTTTTCATTTTCTTTCTCAAAAAAAACACACAATGCTAACACTGACCCTCTGAATTAGCCCTGAGCGAAAAATGCTAACCTATTACCGCACCGAAAATCACTCCTAGCTCCCTTATTACTTATCCTAGCTCTGCACATCCAACACATCGTTTATGATCGTAAAGACACAGAATCTAACGGTGCCCACCTCTACACTGAAGGATACAAACTTGCGACATTATCAACAAAAACGTACATCAAAACATGTGGCGCTAGGTAGCCAAAAACGCTAACATAGCTTACCTTGGTCTTTGTCTGGTCAAAACTGGTCTTCAATGGCATTAAAACGACACAATAATTTACAGTTTTTTACCATGTTCAATCTGAATTTTCTTTAAAATAAAAAAACATCTATATTGATTCTGACTTTTCTACATCCAACTCACAGGTTTATCATTACTTTAAGAAAAAAGATTATTAATTTAACCCTTTTAGAAGGGAAGATATGGTCATTTGTTCTGGGAATGTCATTTTCAAGCCTGAAACATGAAAAACAGGCTTGGGGCTTGAATGTAAATACTGAGTTGAGAGAATATTCAGGGGTTTTGGGTGATGGGAGACACATCTATGGATTCACAATTTCAATAGCTTACCATTAAATGACGGATATACCTTTCTGTCTATGATGTTTTACAAATCTGATATTAACGTGTAGAACTACAATATCTGAAACATTATAGCAATATCCTGTAAAATTATGTGAAAACATGAATAAAACTACAGATCTTCAGATGTTATACATACATAAATGTCCTGCACTAATAATACAATAATTATTATGGCATTGTATGCTGTGTGTTATTTGTAACATCTTCAGAAACTACCTTTCCAACTCCTCACGCAGTTGACAGTTACAGGACAGGTGTATACAGGTTCATGGTGCAATACCTAAGCTTCAAATCGAGAGACTGAAACTGTATTTTTCTTTACCGTTCTGTTTTAATTTCACAATAAAGTTAATAGTAAAATATCAAAACAATATATGTGTGGATAACAAAATAAATCCGTCATAAACTAAACTAGAAATTATACTGGAAAGTATAATTTATTGTGTTAACACTGTAAACTTGACAGTTTTTTAACCCGAACCGCCTAGTGGTTAAAGGACATTATTGCATTTTTTTGTTGAATATGTTATATTTGATGAAAACATTTAAATATTAAGAGTACCCTACATACAAAATAGGGATAGAAATACAGAATAGAAAATATCAAGAAGATACTGTAGTGATCTCTACAATAAAACAGCTAGTGGAGGACGTCCAAAGATATTAATAGGAGGATGTGCAAAACAGACAAACTAATAAGGCTTTATTTAACAACACAGTCTCACTCCCTGAACGTCCAGGAGCGACGCTTGGTCAGGGTCCTATGGCGTGCAGTTGTGACGCGCCGAGGCTCCTTCAGCTTCATAAACGGACGCAAAGAGATTTCAACTGATTGCAATGTATTCCCATCGGCGGCGGTATTTGACGCATCCGTATTTGGGAAGCACGTATTTGGAAAGCACCGCATCGGTCTATGTCGGCAGCATTTAAAGGCATTCCCATTGGATAACGGAGAATTTTACACCCGGAAGTAAGTATTCTCTTTACTGTCGATTGATTTTACAGTGATATCTGCACTACTCATCAACTCAAAAACACCAGATTATCCTTGTTAATTACACAACATTGATTGGTTTAAATTGTGTGCAATGCTTTTGTATTTTTCCCCTTCGATTCGAAGAAACTAATATTTTTTCGGAGTTTTGGATGGCAGAAGACACTACACTACCCAGAATACTCAGCTATGATTTGGGACTACACCATGTGCTTTGCTCGACAAACCCCGTGATTAGTCCTCAAGCTCTGTGATTGGTTGACCTCCAACTGCATTCCATATGAAAAACAACGTTTCGTAAAAGATAAAATCATACTTTATTCAGCAGTGCTTGCTTTACTCTTTGAAAGTCATCACATGAATGCATTGTAATAAATGGTTCGGCTGCATTAAATATTACACATCTGTCGTAGTTGTGGAGGAAACTTCTGTGTAGCAATGCAGTGGGAGTCACCGACTCATGAAGGAGACACAGGACGAGCAGGAGTTCTGATGTCAAACACTGAGATTTAATACAAGTATCGGCCGGAGAAATTCACATCACAAGTCACAGCAGTCAAAGGTTCTGACTGCACGGGTGGGTTGTCATGTCAATTCTGATCAGCCTCTCATCTTGGTAGACCATTTAACTAGTTTACAGAGAGTCAAATCAACATATTGGGGGATGGGCATTGATACCTGGAAACTGTCTCTGACCCCTGTGGTGCTTTGAAGCCAGCGTTCTCAGAGTCGTAGAACTCCCTACTTCTGCCAGATCAAGCCATAAAACGTATAGTCTCAACATGCGACTGCATTATCACCTTCCTTACGGGAGATAAGGAGCAGGGCTGATCGTAAATGTCAACACACAGGAAAGGGTTAAATTATTGGAGTGAAGACAGAATTATTCCCTCACAGTAGTTCTTTATTTATCTACAGAGATCGGGCTCAGAATAGACCGGAAACTATTCTTTTACCGTTCTGTTTTAATTTCACGATAAAGTTAGTAGTAATATTTTGTTTTGATATTATTGTTTTTTATTAACTACTAGACCGCTGGGTCATGTTATTACCATCTTTTCTGTTTTGCTGTGGGTTTTTTCCATCGCTTCTGTGTTACAAATATCAAAAAAATAACAAAATATATCCGTCGTAAACTAAACCGGAAACAGCAGTATATTTTATTTTGTTAACACTGTAAACTTGACAGCTTTTTAACCCAAACCACCTACTGGTTAAAGCACGTTATTACACGTTTAGAGTAATTGCAATGCAGGTAGATTGTGTTGCTTTTTAAAGACTGTTTAAAATGCCTTTTTCTTAATGTCTTTCATTTTTGTAAAGCACTTTTGAATGTGTTATATTTTATGAAAACATTTAAATATTAAGAGTACATACAAAATATGAGGAAAGTAGAAGGTCAATGATAGAAATATAGAATAGAACATATCAAGAAGATACTGTAAATTATATCTAGAATAAAACAGTTTAGTGCCGGATGTACAAAGATATTAATAGGAGGATGTGCAAAACAGACAAACTAATTAGGCTTTATTTAAACATTAAATAATACTTTAGGTTTTCTTTTAAATACATGTAAGAAAAATGCTTTGGGGGTATCTGATAAATATTAAGCCTGACAAAGTACTTAACGTTTAATATATTGCATGGAATGTAATGAATATGCTTTATAGGGATCTGCAGATACATTTGTTGTCTTCTCAAGCACCAACTATCAAATATCTCGCCTGATTGTTGGCACTTGACAATCACCTTCCCTGTATTTTACTCAGGTGTACCATATACTGTAGGCGGAGCACCCCTTTTCTGACATCAGAACAATTCAAATAATAATCAGCTCCGTTGCAGCCCCGTTTTTAGAGATTTGGGTATGGAGGAAAAGAGAGAGGGTTGTGTTTTCTGACACTTGGTGAGTTCCCTGACACACCCGGGACACATATTCATGTGTAAAAGACGTACAAAAGTGCATTTTGCATGATAGGTCCCCTTTAAGATGATCGATGGCTACTGCCATATTTGCAAAATGTGCCTTGACAAGTGCATGTTTCAGGCTTATCAATTAACAACAGGAGGGGTCACAGACATAAGACCAGCTGTTAAATAAAGCTCTTCTGACCTTAGCTGTCATGTGGGTATATTAATGCTGCCCATTATGGACACAAGTGATTGTCACCCATTTATGAATTATATGTTTTAAATTTGATAACACCAATGTGTTTCGTAGCCCCTAAACCTCCAGGGATGTACACAGTTTAATACTGGCAACTTCTAATTATGGGAAATACGAAAACGTCTTTTAAAACTACAATTCCCATTAGAGACGTGCCATAGACCATGTTGCGAAACACAATAGCCAGCATGTGTAGTTCTGGGCTTGACCCGTTCGAGTCCAGTTTTGGATAGTCTGCCGTGGTTTCATTCCATTTCAAAGAGCTCGGCGTAACCTTGGCGCACTGCCACTCCAACATCCAATCACAGAGCTTGAGGACTAATCACGGAGTGTGTCAAGCAAAGCGGATGTTGTAGTCCCAAACGATAGCTGAGGATTATGGGTAGTGTAGTGTCTTCGGCCATCCTAAACTCCGAACAAACTATTTGTTTCTCCGAATCGAAGGTTAAAAACACAAAAGCATTGTACACCATTTAAACCAATCCATTTTGTCTAATTAACAAAGATAAACTGATGTTTTTTAGTTGATGATTAATGCAGATATCACTGTGTAATCATTTGAAAGTGAGGGGAATACTCGAGACCGGAAATACTGTTTTCACCCCGTGAGGGTTGAACGCCAACTTTACATGGACGCTGCGGAAAGACGTAGTATATATACACGTTCTCCTGGCAAGACCTCAAATATTCTTCTTAATATTTATCAAACTATAGATCCTACACATCCACTGGACGTGGATTCTAAAAGTACAATATACACTTCTCGCTCGAAATCAAATCAAAAAGCATTTTAGTGGCCAAACTAGCGTTTGCAATCAACGCGAGCATATGCCGCAAATTGTTGTTTCTTACACGACCACTAGAGGTGCTAAACTTTAAAACGTGACTATAGGTCGTAATAAGCTGTTGAACAATCAACCTATTTGGTCGTTTTTTGGAGGAGGACAGGCTGATAAAGAGTGTTGACTTAATTATTAAATCAGTTCTTAAATACAGTAAGGATCCCTGTCCCCTTAAATGTCTGACTGACTATATGTGCAAGGGTTGTCACTAGAGAGGTGTGTTCACATTCAGCTACTAAAATATGCTGTTTAAATGTAACATAAACTAGATTAGGTACATCACAAGTTAGAAATTGCTGTCTAAATCCAAACACTTTTTTTTGACAGAAAAACAATCTTCAACACAAGCCTGAGACACGCCTCCATTTGACTCCTTGTTTTAACTTCCGTACCATAGTGACATCACTATGTAAGACTCGCGCTCCTATTGGCTAGTTATCCAACACATTTTACGTGATAGGCTCTGGGGTGGGACATCTCTAAGTTATTGACCAATCACAACAGAGCGGGCCAACTAACCAATCAGTTATCTCTGTTTCACACCCAGTAACACTGTTAGCGACTGCCAGTTGTAAGCTAATGAGCTAACAAACAACATAAACAAAATAAAATTAACTTTGGTTCTGATACGTCTAATAGTCGTCAATTTTGATGCACAACAGACTTTTCATCCAAGTCAAACCTGTACGGCTCAATCTCTCTCTGAATCTGAGTTTTGTGGGACTAGGCCAGATCCAGGATTTCTAAAAGAACATTTTAGAGTTCTTACACACTCTCTAATGTGCCTCGAGGTTGACTTTTAATTCATTCTAATTGGAGGAGTTTAACTGGGGAATACAACGTGTATGTTATTAAAATCACACTTGATTATAAAGAAACTGTAATGTTTTAGGGGTAATCATCCCTGCAGTAGCCTTCATTACATACTGCTGGGAGGTAGAGATCTCATCAGATAAATAGAATAAACATGTAAATCAGTGTGACTTCAACAATTAAAGACACGGAACACCAAACTCCTACTGATCTGCATACCAGTCACTACAGCCATGAATTAAAATGAGCTGGAAAGCAGCTGTTAAAGCAGGTATAGGGAACGTGCCTTTCTGTCAGAGTTGATCAAGGAATCCCAGTGAAGAGCAATACCTTCCCGAGCACTCACCACCTGTGCACAAGTTTAACCTCAGGCCTTGTTACACTGTTGCCAACTCAATGCCTGCTCTATTTAGATTGCAGACATTCACTGTTGTCTAGTTTACATAGTGTTAATCCTTAAAGTGTTAAAGCTAATACTGCTTTTAATCTGCATTTCAGGAATTAGCGGTTCACCTAATGAGAGCAAAGTAAATAGGCTGCATACAGAATAAAGTATACGTCCTCTTTTTTTGCTGTAGTTTAGGGTACACATGCCACAGGGAAGGAGAGGAAAGACAATATGATTAGAGGAAAAAATGTCTGGCTCAAGTAATTCTCCGCTAATGCAGTTTCAACATCATCATTAAATAAACAGAGAAACTGAACAAAAACATCATTAGCAGCGGCTCTACAGCTAAGATACATGGTAAGCTTTGGGGCTTTAGAGCAAGACAAAACAAGTCACTCTTTGCTCAAGACAAGACAATGAGAAGAGGAAATAATGAAAAATAGATCTACAGTACAATAATGTTGCTTGCCTGGTGGAGCTAGTGAAAAACATTCATTATCTTTAGATTTAAAATTCAATACAAAAAGATTGCTGTTTTCATTTAGTATCCTCCAAAATAACATAATTAAGAAGTGTTCAAATCTGTGACTAATATTAACCTGCAAGATCATTTATAAATCTAGGATGATAAATGTAGTCATACACCAATTATGAATTAACATATAAATAACCTGCACAGTTCACATGAGGACACCAGCGGATGAATGTAAACTGAATAGATGCAGGATGCTCATTTTTCTTGAAAATAAATGTTCTTGCAATATAAACAAAAATTGAAGTCTAAGCAAGAAAATGGATGTCAAAAAGAACATTTGTGAAAGGCTTAACCAGACAAGATTCCTTCAAAGCTGATAGCATTACATGGCCAGCAGAGCGGGGCTCCACATGGAGGGAAATTAATATCTCAGTTCACACTGTGACACGTCCTGCATCTCCTCAAAGGATTATGATTACTGCTGGAACAAAGTCTTTGCCCATTAGGAGGGGTAACCAAGCTGGCTTACAATAAAAAACAAGAAGGAAGGGATTTATAAGTGAGATGTACGGTTTTAAGTACACCAATATATAGTCTGATCTTAAAGAGGTCCTATTCTGCTTTTTGGGGTTTTCCCATGTAGTGTATTGTATAGGTTTGTGTGCATGTTAATGGTCTGCAAAGGCTGAATTCCCAAAGTTCTCGCCAGAGGGATTTTCTCTTGCACTCACCCCCCCCTGCCTGAAACGCATAAATTGGACTCCTTTGTTTACTTCCATATCATAGTGACATCACTTCCGCTTATATTGTTTGTGATAGGCTAAGGTGCGGCACATCTCTAAGCTTTTCACCAATCATAATAGAGCCGGCCCGCTAACCAATCAGAGCAGACTGGGCTCTGGTTTCAGACAGAGGGTGAAAAGAGGTGCTGCAGCACAGGCAGTATGTGACAAATATACAATGTCACAGTAAAATATACAATGTCACAGTTGGGGCACAAAATACAAATATGAACCTGAGAATTTGCATGATAGTGGCCCTTTAAAAAAAATGGCCAAGTTGGTGGTGGGGTCAACAAGAAGTCGGCTACTTTTTAAATTCAACGTTTTATTTGTGTTGAATGGAGTTGTCTTTCAATACTTGCAATTGGCAGGTAGTGTTTACTATTAGTCTGCAATTGTTACTTTTTGTTCTTGGTACTCTCCTATACCAGCTGGAAAAAGCATTGGAAATGGACGTTATCTAATGGGAACAATGCATCAGGGGTAGGATGTGTCTATGTATTTGACCAAAAGGAGTAGTCATTGACCTGCCTTTCTTTAAGTTTAATATCAAACATTTTAATAGACAGAATAAAATGCCTGCTTGGAGAAGATTTGAGCTTTGCACCTTAAACAACTGTTACATGCCACTCAATAAGTAACCTTTTCACATATCAGCATTGTGCATCTACTTCTTCCTTGTGACATTTAAAACTAATCCTCCTACAAGTATGAGTACAAAAAAAAACATATTTTGTCATGCCACATCTGCAAATATTTTTTTCTGCTGCCACTGCTTTCATAAAAACACACTTGCAGTATAAAGTATTGCACCTGCATTGACAGTTAAGTATCATCAATGCAAAAGAGAGTGAAAAAGCAAATGGTGAAGTGCCCATCTTTCAGATAAATGGTAGAACAGAGCTGTTGAAGTTAGAGCATGCCTCCCATGACAGTGCCTCTACAAAAGGCTGAACGTAGCGAGACTTCTCCCTTGTTGCCTGCATGGACACGCATGTTTAGACAGTCGGTTCACAGTGGCATTGACACAGCTCAGCCGTGTGCAGGGAATGATATTGCAGGTCAGCGCGGTAACCTGCCGCTGTGAGGATGCTATGGGAATACAGATGAGTGTGGGATTGGAAAGCATTGGATGGAAACAGCATGCAATACTGTGTCAGTGTAGAGAGAACACAGGCATTTTCTGTGGACTACACAATGCTCTAAATACACTGAAAAAGGGTGAACAATGTATATGAGATAATACGGAACCCTTAGGACATGAACCAGTGGATTAGAATTAGCTTGAGGCCACGCTGGCCGTGTGCATGCAGCATAATCCCTTTAGGTTTTGTCACTATCATGCTTGGTGGTGTCTAAGTAATATTACCTGAGAAATCATATGTGAAATGATGATGCTCCCCCACTAATTGGCCCTAGGGGTGCGTGCATTATTCATGGTTAACAGCATGTTCCACTTGTTTGCATGGCACTAATTGTTTTATGATTAACCTGCTGAACGCTCACTTGCTTCATTTTGTTGGACCATTTAAAGCCATCTGACTGGTGTCTGATTCTTGTAACAATATGGTTAATAAAATGCTTGGTGAGCTGCTGGCCAGGAGGGACTCTGCGGGCCCCATAAAACTCCTTGTTAGGGTTTTTATTGTAGAAGTTAGTCCAGCGCGAGTATGAGTTTCTTGGAATCATAAAAATCAGGGAAATAAATCCATTTGAAATGAGTACTAACGAAAAAACGATTTGGTTTAAATGGGTGCGGAGAACTGTCATTGACCTAAAGTCTAATAACATTTTTAAAAGTTGGATATCACAGCGGTCTCCTATCAATCTTGAGTAATGGGCTTTCTGAAAGGAAACATCGTGATATGGAAAAAGCTTTCACCAGATGAAATGCCACTACTGAAATAGAGTTTCACTTTGTTACAACTCAAAATAAATAATACAAAAATGATCATCGATCAGTTAAAACGTATGTCATTATGTTCCCAGACTAATTATGTGTAAATGATTCATCGGGGTCATAACATGACTAAGATCAAACTGTTGTCCTCGAGGTGAGAGACTAAAGTCTCCGCTCCATCAAGTTTGTATCCCAAAGGAACGTTGGCTTCAAGCCAGAAGGCAGTACATTATGAATGAATCACATTGAACAGGTCACATTCCTGTTCATTTTCTATGTTAAGTATCCAATGAAGTATATTACTAACAAGACATTTGAAGACAAGCCTAAAGGCAACAGTGGCTCCACTATTTAAACTTTCACACTCTCTAGTTTTGTTAATGAGCTGAACTCTCCATGTCACATTGGGGTTTTGAGGTGCTATGTGAAATACAATTTCTGCTCCTCCAAACCACTCTGAAATCAGCTTCTTATACTAATGAACCATTCATTTAATGTTTTGGTAGGTTGGCCTCACTAATTGGTGAAGGACAAAATGGCAGCCATTGCTTGGCTGGTCCATAGAGGTAACAATCAATATAGAACAATGAAATTCACAAGATAATTTCCCGTAAAACCAACTTGATATATTTGAGCTACCCATGAAATATAAAATGCATCACCAGCTTTTTTAGTGGTTGTTCCATTAACCTAGTCCATCCTGAATTACAGTACAGTATATCACAGCTTTTTGGACCATAAAGAGATCTGTAAAATGTAGCAGCATGGACTTTCCAATAAAGTCCATTCACAAGACTGGCAGATTGTCGTCCAAAGTAATCAGAGAAACAGGATGGGAAGCCACAGGGCAAACATCTGTCCAATTTGATCTTGCTCTTTTAGTCATAAGTTTTATCCAAGGTTTAACACACAACGGTGCAAGAGCATGAAACGGACTGTTCTCCGATGGGTATTCATTGCCATTGCCATCAATCAAATGCTCCATCTATCACTCCGTATCACTGCTCAAACTAAACGGTCAGTGCATGAACATGACAGGTGTTGTCCAGACCTTTTTTCCTCTGACTCTTTCCTCTAGAGCCTTAACAGGTCAACGTTTCCACTTATCGGGTGAAATATCTCAACCTGTGTTTGATGGACTGGCAGCACATTTTGTACAGACATGCCTGGCCCCTAGACAATGAATCCTAATGACCCCTTAACATTTCCTGTATCGCCAAGATGAGCTTGACATTTGCGGGTTTGAGTGAAATGTCTCGACAACTATTGGATGGGTTGCAATGAAATGGAAATTCAATTCGTTCATCGACCTGACTTTTCCTGAAAGCCATCCTCAGTTCAACATTTTCTGCATCTGTATCTTTAGCAGGGCCTTTGGACTCTTAGTATTGGTGTATAAGTATTTTTGAGTAGACCAAACATGGTAACATAGTGTCATGAAATCAAAACAGTGACCACTGCAGTCAAGATCATTCAAGGCAATGTCCAAGTCCTACATATTTGAGAACATATTACAACACATTACTGTGTGCTTGTTTCAGAAGTCAGTGGGTTCTTATACAAGATAACTGAATCCATCCAACTTAAGGGGCTTGATCAGAAGCTATCGATCACAGTAACGGATGAAGTATTCATGGGCAGGCTGGCCATTTGGTGTAAGTAGAAGATATAGCCATGATGAACACAAATGGCGGCTATATAGCCCAACTGTAATTGGAATGCAAGGTTCCACTCTCTGGTAATAGCCATACAAAGAGCAGGAGAGTCCAGCACATGCAGTACACTGGCCCAACAGAATCATTTAACCATTAATCAAACATCCGTGCTGCAGTTCACCTTGAATCTCTTAAGCTAGACTTTGCCACTTAGACGGAAGTGTGCTCAGTAAGTGTTCTTGTTTTGTTTTTTTATCCTTTTCAAAAAATGATATACCGTAATTATTCAAGGATGAACAGTACAACAATTTGAGCCATACAGTCTCACTTAAGAGACTGTTTTCAAAAGCACCAAGATAATTTTATTTATTGAAATAGATTTGATCTGACCCGTTGCTCAACTAAAACCCAGATTCATGTTAAGAAAATGACTGAATGTATTTTATATGACTCTTCAGCATTTACTTGATGGGTTTTAGGAAAAAATCTGTCCTACTAAATATTTCACAAGTGTGTCACAGGGCAGCAACTCTAGACAAAAAAAAAACTGCGTTCAGAAAATATGAAATAAACCAATAAAAAGGGACATTTTCACATTACCAGTCTTAAATAATCATTGGATATATTCAAAGATTGCCTTTAAATGCAGAGATCAGCATAATATGATACACTTTCACATTTTGAATGGGTTATTAAGTGTCATATGTGTGGAAATATCCATTAATTGAAAAATACCCTCCTTTGACTGAATTTTAAATAGGCAATTCCTATTTTAACTTATCGTCATTCAGCCAGAAATGTAGGCGTACATCCCCGAGGCAAGAGTCGGCCACCCATTTCCCCATATGACACAGAGGGATATTACTGCTGGTGTTCTTCCCTGAAATACATTAGGCTTGCAAGAACTATTTCATCTTATCTCAAGAGCAGATACAGTGCCTCAAAAAATACCTTACGCTGCAAATGTGCGTCCCACAAATCGAGGCGCACACACATCAAGCTTTATTACCTTCTTATTACACCCTACAGATAGAAGGAAGACGCATTTAAATTTGATACATGAATGTTGGTACATAAATAAATTCATAGTGTTCCCTCCCCTACTCTCGATTATAATCAGCTTTCCCTCTGGAGTGAATGAGGTGAGCGTGACTCTGAACAGGGCTGGGATCAGCTTTGGGTCCTGCCGTGAGTCTCTGTGGCTGAGATGTTTACTGTGGCTTTTTGTGTGGCCAGTAGGATCCCACTTAGTGTGAATGATGGCAGCTGTGAGGGTGCCTCTGGCAAGTGTGACTCCAACTATGGCTGCTTGGTCTCATGTAGCGTAAAGTGCCAGCTGCTCAGGCTGTGGAGAACTCCAGTGTGCATGACTGATTGTTGCTGAGGTAAGCACGTCTCTGGCGAGCATGATGCTGAACGGCGAAAAGATTAGTGAAACTATGGTTGGATTACAGCACCTGGCTACTTGGATTGTGGCTACATTCGCCCAACTGTGGCAAGTGTGACTGAGTATCCGTGAAGGGCAGACTTCTGTGTGGGCTCCAGAGGCTGGCAGACCGTGGTGAGAGTGACTCTGGTGATCAAAGGCACTTTGACTGCTGGTGCAGCAAGTTATCACTCTGGTGGAGTTGCTGGTTGGGCTGTGATGAACACAACTACAGCAAGTGTGACTGACTGCAGCAGGGTGAGCAAGCCTCAGTTAGCACCACTCATGCTACTCTGTTGTATAAAGCAAAGGCTGATAAGCTCCAGTACTTCTGCAATCTGGTAACCTCCGCCAAGAAGGTTGTGCTTTTGTTTTTTCTGTCTGTCTGTAAACAGGATTACGGAAAACCTACTTTTCATGAAACTCGGGGGAAGGTGTAGCATGGGCCAAGGAAGACCTGATTACATTTTTGAACAAATCCGAAGCACGGAGCAGATAAAAGGAGAATGTTTTTCTTCACCCAAGAAGGTTATTTTTTTTATTTGGTTCTCTGTTTGTCTGTCTGCAGGATTAAAGAAATATGTGCTGCCTCCATTTTTAAGATACTTGGTTGAAGGTTGTAGCAAATAAAGAACCCAATACATTCTGCAGTGCATCCAAATTTGTTACAAAATAGCTGCATCCTAATTGGCATTGGTTAGACCTCCTACATTCTTCATCACACTTTGAACACTGGTACAGATATCTGACATCATGTCACCCAGCTATCTTTATGCTCAACACCAATCATACAAATAGATTTGCAGGACAAGTGACTCATCGAACAGTGAATTGATTCCTGTAAGCAACATGTTTGAAACAACTTTCTTATCGACCCACATTCACAGTACACAACAGGCTTAATTGATGCCTGACACTGCTGGCTTAAAGAGCCTGTGACAGCCACCCAACAACTGTTGTGCAATGACATATTGGACTACTAGTAATCTCGAACCATCGGTTTAAAAAAGAAGATGGGATACAGTTTCGATAAATATCAATAATTTCGAATATCGCGGGGAAATTCCTTCGACTCATTTTGAGGTTTTGGGGGGAGCCGGAAGTGACGTCAATGCGGGAACGCTTCACTGTGCAGCGAGAGATCCAAACACGGACAAAGTGTGTTGTCATGCGTAGAAATTGTGAATTACTGAGTTTAGGCACGTTAATAACGTTTTAATGAAGTTGACTACAGTATATTCATATTTGTCAGTGCTTTCATGTCAATTCGGCGAACATAAACACAAATGATGGTGGTGAAGATGATGATTAAATTAGGATTACAAATCGGTAGTGAGAGCTGCTGAATTTCCTCCCGTCGGATGTGATATAAAAACAAATCGATTATTTTTGTAGTTGTAAACTCAAGTGGATGAAACTACATTTATTAGTGCTTTCATGTCAATTCGGCGAACATATGATACATTAAATGATCATGAGGATGATGACGGTCTGCATTTCCTGATGAGAAAACAACTACAAAGTTGTAGTACACCAACATGGATTAAACGTGTGTTTTTTTTACCACAATGTTGGGGAAATTAATGGATAAAATGCACGGATTATTATTATTATTCCCACTCCGATCGGGACATTAGGTCCACCGTTTCCCCGCAGCGAGGCTCCCCCCGTTGACAGTTTACGTGGGCTGGGCTGGGTGCAGTGGCGGACTGGCCATCGGGACGAATCCCGATGGGCCGGTACTGAAGTGGGCCAGTCGGATAAGTCACTAGCACATCCCCCACTCCCCCCGTTGACAATTTACTAGCGGTACCGAAGTGGGCCGGTCGAGAGTCCCGGGATGATTTTTAGTCCCAGTACACCACTGGCTACATGACCGTATTATCGCCCATATTGACGCACCTAATTCCTAAACTTCTAACAGATACAACATAAACTGATCCTTCAGCCTCATATGAGCTCTCAGACACGTTCAAAATTAAACTGTCATCGCTGTCTGAGCTTGCTGTTGTGTGCGCCATCGTGCGTTTACATGCAGATGCTGGGATCCTGAACGGTGCAGCTGGAGCGCTGTGCCCGCAATGACGTCACACATAATTTGGCGGGACTTGAAGAATCCCCGAGAAGATCCAGAATATGGTCACAATGAAGGGCAGATTAATGGTTATCAAAGTACAAATATCCAAAATCAGTTCAGTAACGGTTTTCAAGGGGACAATATTTACTCAAATGTATGGGTTTGGATGATGGGGGAAACTCGTGTCACAGGCTCTTTAAACAAGTTTAAAGAGCCAGAGTGTGCTTCAAATGTATATACATGCATAGAAATAATACATTCAAGCTATTTTGTACAATATTTTAAGATTGATTCTTATAAACACCACATTGCAATTTTATTTTCGATGGTACCAGTTTGTATCTTCAACAAAACTCACATACTGTACAGGAGAACTTTTCCACACAGTAGAAAGAAAAGCCAAGCAACATCATACTCTCTTAACTCCATTATTGTGAAGCAGAAACACTCGAAAAATAACAATCATTTATCAGGAAAATTGTGCTTACTGCTGGGGGATTGTGCAATTACAGTTTGTCAAGCTAAATAGACTTTACTTAGGCTTAATTACCTCCCCAAAGTTTCTACATTACAAAGTGAGTCTTAATTAAAAGTAACAGATTAGACTACTTTCAAGAAACCCGCATTCAATCATATCTTTTAAATGTGTCATATACAGTGGTTTTTCCATCTGCCTCTGAAAAGCTAGGTTGGTCTCATTTATTTTTTTATATATACAGTAAACTGGTGAGATCACAGTCTGGTCTTAAAATAAACGGCAGCCTATGCTCCCAACAACACAGAAAGAACTTTCAATTACTGAGGCACTTTTCACAGTGAATATAATGTTCTTATCATTGTCTCTGTGAATTCAAAGTTAGCTCAGAGTTCTGTGGTTCAGACGGTAAAAGACACATATCTGAAAACAACCCAGTGGCAATATGCACCAAGGTATTTAATTAATCATGTACAACACTGGTGGATCAATACATGTATAGTGTTGTGGTGCTCTTTTTTTCACATGGTTCTGCAGTGTATTATTAAGTATTTTATGACCTGCCAGCATGCATAATATTGCAACTAAAGCTCACTGCAGTCTGCTGTTAATGTCAGGCCTCAGTGCTTTTGTATGATTAAACTCATTATCACAAAAGAAGGTACTCGAAATACCAAGAAATCACACATTAAACACACTTTACCACTCACACACAAAATGGCTCTGCCCAATCAATAAAAAATGTAGATTCTGGGGAGACTTCCGCAGAAACAATTGATTAATCAATTATTCCACAAACTGAAAATACTTGATTGAAAGGTTAATATCTGATTCACAGCTTGAGCCATTTGTATTCTGTGACATGTCTCCATGCTTTGATGTTCAAAAAGCTCTTTATCTTTCTCATACTGCCTGTGCTGCAGCACCTCTTTTCACCCTCTGTCTGAAACCAGAGCCCAGTCTGCTCTGATTGGTTAGCTGGCCGGCTCTGTTGTTATTGGTCAACCGCTTAGAGATGTCCCGCCCCTTAGCCTCATCACGTACAATATGTCGGAGTGCTAGCCAATAGAAGCGCCAGTACAGCAGGTTATTTAACAAAAATTCAGCTGGGTCGAGTTGGAGAAAATGTCCTTAAGCAAAGGTCCGGAACATCATAATGTCTAACTTTTGTTATGAATGAGTGTGATATATAATGAAGTAGCCTAGTAGCTGTATCAAGGTCTGCATGTAATCAACAACTGACTGTCAAATCAAATAAAGAAAGTACAATTAAAATACATTTAGACCTTTTTTTTTCACTTTACATTGAACTATACGGATATATAATACTGTAGATGTGTCTAATGTTCTTCTCCTGCTGCGTTTAAAAATAAAATAGAGAAAATAAATAAAATAGCTTTTGAAAAATTGTGCATCTTAAAATAAAGTGCTTGATTTTAGAAAATGAAAGTGTTGCAGCAGTTTGAGTTTCCCTTTTTCTTTAACCGTTTCACATCTTGACTTAACAATCCAAGATCATTTTAGAATATATCAGTCTCGACACATCTTAACAATTGAACAGTTTGACAGTTTCTCTTTCTGTCCCTCTTATATCCCACTCCCCCACTTTCTTTTGTTCAGTGAGAGAACTGAGCTCTAGCTTGTCCTGCCAGAATTTTAAATCTTCTTATTTCCTGTGTCCTCAGTTCAGACTTGAGTGGGTATGTTTGGTTAAAAACGTTGTGCTTTGTCTCATAGTGGCATTTGGCCCTTTTAATGAGCATATGACACACACTGGTTTTTCTCTCCCAGTGGGCAGGATGAACATGAATGAGTCTGTCCATTTTGGGTTGAAAGCTCTGTTTTCACTGTCCACTTTTCTCTTCTTAGAGAGCGCCATGTGTACGTCTTCTGTGTTTCTCTCCCTACTGTATATCGCTCACTCTCTTTCGCCCCCTGTCTGCACCGGTTCAAATAGAATGAAAATCCCTTAATCCTTTATTGATTATAGGTCCGGGTCCGTATAGGTTGGCATCGGGTTCCAAACCCAGTCCCAGGACCTCCTGTTACTGACCTATGCACTACAGGAAAGGGAAAACCCCAAAAAGCATAAAAGGGCCCCTTTAACTATTGTCAATTTTTAACATGCGCCACTTGTTTTGAATTGATGTGCTGCTTGGTTTCAAACGATGTATTGTTATATCATAACATTCTGTGCCAGTAAGACTCCAACAATAGCTTCTATGGATTTTGCATTCACTAAGGCTGTCCTGTTTTCTTCTTTCCCTTCTCATCCATTATTGAAAACTTGCAAACGTACTTCTTAAAACCCTGAGCGTTACTTGACATACGGCACTAAACACAAAGCACCGACTTGTAAAGGTTTAGTGTCTGTGCACCTGGTTGGTAGTTCTCAAGTGTGATACATTGAAAATAGAAGCAATTGCATAAAGACAGCCAACAGTAATAGGAAATATCAAATCATAAAAATACATTTCTTATTTCAATTGAAGCTTCATACACCACTTGGTATTATAAGGCCATTTCAGGCTCAATGGATCTGAGTAAACAAACTACCCATGCCATTTAAATACTGTTGGCATCTTAACATACAGGAACAACTATTGCACATTAATAGTTCATTTGAATTGGAAAATTGAACAATCTGAGTTCAGGAACTCTGTAAACATTTCCTGTTGAGCTCTGATATATAACTAACAATTAGATGAATGGACAAATCAACTAAACAGAGGCAGCCATCCATTGATCGTAGGCCATTAATGATTCACTAGATGACTTCATTTGGCCAGTAAAGATGTTGTCACCAACTGGAAAGTGACTTCTACTCTAAGTGATTGACCAGAACCGCCCAGCAACCAAAACAACAAGAACCTCCCCCAGAAGGTCAATAATGATGAGAGAGATGGCTAAAAGGTCATAAAATCATCCTTCATACTCTTACACTTTCTGAACCATTAATAAATAGGAATAATGATGAAATGGCTACCAAATCCAATGTAAATATATTGATCTATAAGATGATGCTGCATGATATCCAAACAAAACAGAATATGCGATGATTAGTCGATAAACAACTTGTCAGTAATGGATTTGATCATTGTTTGTCATTTTTCAAAACAAAATATATATTTTTTTATTGTGAACAGTTTCAGTCTTTTCTTTTGGGATTTAGACTTGTGGTTGCATAAGCAATGAATTGAATGATTTTCACATTGCATTTTTTTTACATTTAAAAAAAAATGTTTTGTAGACCAAATTTACACAAAAAAGCTGAAACTTAATCAATAATGAAAAAATCAATATTGGTTGCAGTCCTAACCAAAAAACACATTTGCAATCATGAATCATGTCCCACAACATCATCATATCATCTCAGTTTGATTCCACTCAAACAAAGGTCATTATATTTTCCCATTACGCTCCAACCATCCAATTACATGCATTTGAAGCAGGACTGGGGAACGTCCTCCAGGGTACCATGTGACAGGTTGTCCAGGAGACACAGCTGCACGTCATTTGTCCTCTCAGAGAGCTGTATTCACATTATTGGAAGGAAGTCAAACTCGTTCAGGGTGCATGTCAGAGGCCGAACAAGTGTTCCCCTCGCCTGTTTGTGATGTTCATGGACACCCATCTAGGCAAAGCTGGGCTCTGACTGTCAGTGGCCTTAGGCTGCCATCCCTTCTCATAAAAGCAAAAACAATTGACTGGTATTTGTAGCTATGGTTGTCCAGTGAACTGATACTTCTTTATACAGTCTATCTATGCCTACATCAGATACATTTTCATCGTTGGTAATGGTTAACAATAAAAGTGCTTCTACATACTGTATATGCATTGCATTGCATTCATTCACTCTTGTCGTTTTTGTCGAAAGATTGATAAACACTGTTAGTTGTAGATGTTTTCACAGCAATCTAGTAAATATATACGAGAGGGAAGTACCACCTGTTTAACTTCCTAACAAAAACCTGTATGGAAAACGCTATAAAGAAGGAACATTACTGGATTTATTGTTTTGATTTTTTTTTTCCGCCGTGGTAGCAAATCAGGTTTCAGGAATGTGGAATTCCACTGGTACTGGTATCGATATTTCATTTTTAGTAATGTGACATCCTCATCTGTAGCTGTAGTGCGATAGTCTTTCTGCAGAATACCTTGTTACACTCTTATGCTTCTATTCTCCTCTTTAACTAACACTCATCAGGAGATGGATAAAGATATTTTCAGGAGATGGGAACTCATGCACGGCCCCGGCTTTAGTACCAAATGATTGAATCATTATTCATAGGTATGCCCCATAGCAGTTGTAAATATGTTACTGTCTGCAGCTGCAGTTCATGTCTGTAGAGTTCATTTTCAGGCAATACATAATGTTAATAAAAGCTCCTCTGCAAGGCTGGTTACACCCAGGTAAACCTCGTATATGTGAATGATATTTTGTAGATGGATATTAAGTCTACAATGCTCTTTAAGGGTCTATCAAAAGCAGAACTGTCTGGCGATAAAAGTGCTTTAAGGGTCCGACCATTTGTGAAAACCACTTCCATTGTTATTACAATTCGCAGTGTAAAATAAGATTTTGAATGACGTCTTTGTAAAATGTTTAGCACTTACAATGTCTAATCCAAAACTGCAATGCCTTCTTTACCTGTCTTAACCATGACTATGCTGTAATGTGGTGAAAAAGCTGCAAGGAGGATTAAAACCAATGCAAAGAGACAGGTCTTCATCTCTCCTGTTTTTAGCATCTTTCACTGGATGTCTGTCTCTCATTGATTTTTAGAGCTGCTAATGTTTTTTAGTCTTTGAATGACATGGCACCAACCTGACTTTGAACTTGAGAGCCTCTCTGTGACAACAATCCTCAAACAGAAGTCGCCTGAGCCTTTCTGTGTCAAGGTTAAAGACTAAAGGTGTCCATGTTGTTGCTGTCTGGACCCCTCAGCTCAGGAACAAGCCTCCAGCATAGTAGCATTGCAATTAAGGCCTTTTTAACATCTTTGATGTTTACTCTTCCTGCCTCCCTGCAGCCTTCTCTCATCTCTGTGTTTAGCATTTGTTATCCCCATGACTACCTCTGTTTGTTGAGGCTTTCAGGTTAGTCAGTCATTATAACCTTGACTAACAGATTTCCTGTGGCGAATGCAGACAATCTGATAGTTATTGTTCTTGACAGCGATAGCTTATGCATTAATTTAAACTGTAAAATCCCCTTGTGCATTTCAAAGATACATTTCAACAGCAATCATCACACCTACATCGTATTGGAGCATGGCAATGCAAGGGTGATGTAATTTCCATCTCTGTGAAAGGCATTTTCCTGTGCTTTACCTTGTGCAATAAAGAGTAGGCTGAGACAGCATGAGGGTGGCCAAACGCTATACGCACATTAACATCCCACAATCATCTGCCAGCCTGTGATAACAGAGAATAATGATACGGTGGCCTCTGTAGGGAGTTTACCTATAAGGAAGGGAGCGGTGTGTGCAGAAATGTGCATTCAGGAAGATGGAGTTACATAAGGAAATTGCAGTCCCCTGCTTAGGCCTCGCCATCAAACAATGTACATTGACCTTTCTGTATGACGGTGTGAGCTCTAAACATGGCATGAACTGTGGACTTCTGCACAGGCAGGCACTCACTGTACTGTCCACAGATTATATAGTGTTGGGACTTGGGAGATGTTACTGTGTGGGTTGTTTGTTTTATCAGTTCATTTAGATGCCTTTTCAGATCCATTAGACATCAATCTCTTTTTTTTATCCATCAAAAACAAAGTTAAAGATGAATTGTACTGTCCAATCTGATGTTGTGACAGCCCTCACTACTAGCCATCATTTTTATTCATTTGCTTTCTTTATTGATTGTTTGATCCACAATCACAATATACCGAAAGAAAATCAGTATCATACATATCTTAAGCTCAGGGTAACATGTAGAAATAGCTGGTTTAAAAAAAAAGTTATTATCCTATAAAAAACACGAGCAGCAAATTGTGACAAGTTTGAAGCATGGACTTGGAAATGTAAGGATTTTCTGCCAGATCTTTTTTTATTTTGCAATATTTGTTGAGCTCTACTTTCCACTGCCTCACAGTCTTTTGTATCTCAAGGTTTTTGATTGTCGCCAAAGTATTATCTTGAGGCCAATACCATCTTCTGATATAAATAGAAGTTATATGAAATGCTTTTTCACCTCCACGTTTTGACGAATATGTTGAGAACACACACAATCTGATCAGGATCCATTGCATACTTTGAAAACAGGATCACACACATCATATTCAGTGTTTTTTCTTTTGATTATATATCGTAAAGCCTGCACTTACTGTAGCTGTCTCAGAATAACCACAAAAACGTGTGTGCTCTTCTCCGCCTCACTGGATGCATTATATTTTTGACATCCTGCTCAGTTTCACAATAGTAAAAATGATCAGTGTCAAAGTTGGTTAACCCCTCAGGACGCACCATTTAATTGGGTCCATAAAAAGACAATTAAAGCTCCTCTCTCTTCTCACAGAAAGCCCTCCAGTTCCCAATAATCCTCTCTCCATATCTCCGGCCAAAAACACCAGGTTACCGAGGCAACAGCTGAGGGCAACTTGTTTTTTTGTAGTGTTCTGTGACAAAGTGCCTGGAGCATCACCATTCTAATTGAAATCGAGGTAAACCTGTGACCAAGTTGGTCAGCGTGATGTGTGGGTGCAGAATAATGGCAGTTTCTTTTTTATTTAGAGGGGGGGGGTTGTGATTATGCAACCATGGAAGGTTTAATTGTCTATTCCTGTGTGCCTGCAGCCTCAGTCACACCAGAACGTGTGCCACCATTCCCCTCTGCACACATCACACTTGACTGCAATTTGTACCATGCACCTTGATTCATAATATATGCCCCCCACTCTCTTTGCCAACAACCTTCAAGCTCTTTTTCTAAGCTTATCTGGATCAGGAACTAAATCTGACAACTCACTCATTGACTTAAAGCCTAAAATACCTCTTGGTCCTCTGCCAACTTGGATCAAAAGGCTAATATTTAATGCTTTTCTGTGCCGGTCGATCAAATTAATGCACATTATTCACTGAACAAACAACGTTCCGAGCAGTTTTGTAGCTTTAAGTACAGCTGTTGGCTTTCTTCAGCACCATTTGAGGTCTTGAATGTGTATAATCAAACAACCTCAGACATTTTAAGGAGTTTCTTAGGGTCTGCTGACATTCCGCCAATTCACTCCATCGTGATGCGACCCTCCAAGATCAGATTATGACATTTTGACTGTAAACACCAAAGGTCAAAGTTAAACCCTGAAAGAAGGTTAGAGTTAGGGATGCATATCGTTGACTTTTTTACGATACCGATACCACTGAACGATACCGATACTCGACCGATACATATCGTGATACTTTCATGTTGCATAGGGGAAACATTGAATCATCCCGCAATTAATCCCATGAAGCGCTTTATGATATAGTTAACATGTCAAATGAATATTAAAATTAATTGTGGGACTTCAACCTTTTAGTACTGAACAAACAATGAAAAACACGTTTGACAACACGGGCTTGAAGACTGTACATTCCTTTACTCTGATTTTATGTGACAGTAGCAAATGTTTTGAGACGTTGGATGTGTTGCCGCCTTTCCCAGAAATAAACTTCTTGCAGTGGTTACAGACCACACCATTCAGACATATGCAGCCACACTTTAGATTTTCGGGCAAACATCGAGCTAATGAAAAAACGAAAGCTAACCGAAAGGCTCAGACTTTCGGGAGGAAATTGGCAATCAAGCCAATCACCGAAGCCTTTGCAAGACGCGCGATCTGATTGGCTGGCGGTTTGGGTGTGAGTTTAAGGATATAATGCCTCACTTTATAAAAATAATAAAATAAAAAAATAATAATACATTTGAGTATTGAAAACCGGATCTGATTTCAATACGGTATACCATAGCCACCGGGAACCGGTATGCACCCCTAGGAAGAGTAGGAGAAAATAAGCAGGTACAAGGTAGCATTGTGTTCTCAACAACCTACAGTTGCATACGGATTCAAAAAGGAACATATGACTCATACCTACAGCATGTACATTTAACAGAGGCTCTAATCTGAACAACACACTCTCACTCCATAATCGTCCAGGAGCGACGCTTGGTCAGGGTCCTGTGGCGTGCAGTTGTGACGCTCCTAAATTCCTTCAGCTTCATAAAGGGACGCAAATAGCTTTCAACTGATTGCAATGTATTCACATCTGCGGTGGGATTTGACGCTCATGGAAGCACGGCATTAATTTGTGTCGGCTGACTCTGGGCTGCCCTTAAAGGTAATGTGAGCGCCCGTTCCCATTGGATAACAGAGAATTGCACACCAGGAAGTAAGTATTCTCCTTACTGTCAATTGATTTGACAGTGATATCTCCACTACTCATCAACTCAAAAACACCAGATTATCCTTGTTGATTAAACGACATTGATAGGTTTTGTGAACATGTTCTTGTTGCCCCCAGCTGGTCGAAACAAAGGCTACATTAATGTATTAAATCGATGTTAATCCAGGTGGATGTGGAATTAACGGACGTGACGTTGTGTGATTGCGTTGCCAGGCAACAGCTTTGGTTCATGTTCATTTACAAACTCTTCAACTACAACCGTAGTTATATTTAAAAATATGTTAGAAGGCCTCACGAAATACTTTAATGTAAATTGAAATTGAAATGTGAAGGAATGTGTGTACAAAATACATCCTTACGAAATACGAAACCGGAAACAGACGGAGGCAAGATCCTCAGATCGATTTAGCCGCAAAGCACGCTGGGATTTGGTGTTTGTAAAATGTGAAATCCGAAAACATATTTTAAAAATAAAATAATACATTATTCCGAGTGTGCTTGCTTTTCTCTTGGAAAGTCTTCACATAACGGCCTTGTAATACACGGTTCGGCTGCATTAAATATGAAATATCTGCCGTAGTTGTATATTTATAGAGCCCTGATGAGAAACATGAGGGCTTTGCAGAGACAAACAGGAGGAAATGCCGCCAAACTGAAAACGTGACGTGGATCCTAAATATATCAGCAGTTAAACAACATCTTACATTTATTTTCACACAATACGCCTCCTTGCAGTATCAACAATAATTCGGCTGACTTTTATATTTGATCCCATTGATAGATTGACTGTATTTACACCATAACAGTGCACAGCTGATAGACGGGCACCTAGTGGCTAAAGCGCGTTATTGCATTTTTATTATTTTCATTATTAGATATTAATAGAATCCCTATAAAGTGAATTCATTACTCGTTATTCTCTACTAATAGTTAATTAAAGACTGTATATAATGACTATTTTGCACATCCCTTTCAAGATTTCAAGATTTTCTAAGGTGTATTGACATTATACACATCAATATGTGTGTATACCTCCACCATTAAACTGTCATATTGTGCACATTTCTTATACTATCTACATACATCTTATAAGAGTATACTACATGTATAATATCAGTTAAAATAAGTGCTTAAACATAGTTAACATTGCTATGTTTAAGCACTTGTTTAAGCAGATCATGTAAGTGTATTTCAAGTGTACTATGTATTAATTTATTGAGCTGTACTTAAATCAGGTTTTAAAATGGTTTGACTGATAGAGATCATGCAATGTCATTATTTGTTTATTGATTGTTATGAACCTGCCTGAGGACCACAGATGGAAATGAGCTATTAGCTATAATCTGGCATATTGCATCTCTTCTCTTTGCTGAGATGAATGTTTTTGTATGCATGGTCCTTCTATAAATAAATACAAATACACCGTAGTTGTGTATACTATGATATGTCAATAAACCTTAGAACATCTTGAAATCTTGAAAGGGATGTGCAAAATAGTCATTATATACAGTCTTTAATTAACTATTAGTAGAGAATAACGAGTAATGAATATGCTTTATAGGGATCTGCAGATACATTTTTTGTCTTCTCAAGCACCCACTACCAAATATCTCGCCTGATTGTTGGCACTTCACAATCACCTTCACTGAATTTTACTCAGGTGTAACTAAAGTCTGATTTAAGGGTTGTTTATATTTCACATCATTAATCCAAATCTGTAAAGTAACTAAAATAAATGTAGTAAAAATACCAGGTTAACCTTAAAGAAAGCCCTCAGGATTATAAAAGACCCCCATCACCCCAGCCACAAACTGTTCTGTCTGCTGCCGTCTGGCATTTCATGGACTAAAACCACCAGACTCAGGGACAGCTTCATCCCACAGGCCAGAAGACTATTAAAGGTGAGGTGTCATGCTATTCCGGTTATTACCCGTCCCCTTGTGTGTTATGAAGGTTTGTCTGCATGTAAACGGTGTGCAGAGTCAAAACCCTCAAAGTACACCCTGTAGTGAGTACAACTCTAAAACAGCAAATCCCTCCCCTCAACGGCTTGTTGGAGATACGTCATGTCCATTTTTTACTTCCTGGGTGCTCCTACGACACAGCACCCAGTAGCCACGCCCAGAGCTACGCACAAATCTACGCCCAGAAGTACACCCTAAGCTGCGCACAGAGCTACGCCCAAAGTTACGCCCAAACCTATGGCCGCACCCAGAGCGACTCTGGCCGCACCCTCTGCCAGCCTATACTGTTGGAATCTCAGGTTCAGTTCAAAACTGTATCCAGTCATGCCAACGAGGGTCTGTTTCCTGTCTTGTGAGGGGAAATGTTCAATGCATGCCTTACCGAGGGCAGGACGAAGTCAGTGGTTGACATTCCTTTTTAACACTGTTCCTTCAGATGTTGGAGCCGGTATTTTACTGTGTGTGCGGCATTTCACGGCTTCACAAAACATGGAGGATTCATACCGGATATATACAGCGTAGGACACTGAAGGACGATGCTGTTCCTACTTTGTTTGGACCAGCGGGAGATTCGGGTACCCAACCTGTAAGTATTCATTGTTGTTTGTGTATTCATGATGTTTAAAACAAGCAAGCTATATCTACCACAACTGTGAAAATGGGTAAACGTTTTTTGGGGTGCTGAGCCATTGACACAGTGCTAACTGGGCTAACTCAGTTGCTAACGTTTACATATATAAACTACAATGTAAGCAGATGGCTTTACATGTTTGTCATGGCAGGATAATGTCTGCATTCACACACGGAATACTCATACAGTATACTCCGGGTGATTTCCCTTACGGCCAGTACATTATATGTAGTTTTCCTCCGAGCTGCAACGCAGCTCTGTGCATGCTAACGAGGCTAGCTATACAGCTATGCTCGGCGAAAACATTGTTTTCATGCCAGCTACAACGAATGACCGAACGTAGCAGACTACTGTATAAGATTGCAATTGTAAACACGTTATTGCTAGCCTAATATGAACCACTAGCTTTTGTTCATAGTGGTTTTATTACACTACATTAGTTGCCTTTTCTCAGAGCTAAACCAGAAAGCTAGGTTAGCATATTAGCTGGCAAGCTAACGGTGTTGAGATACACACTGCTACCACAAGTCCACAACTACTACTAACGAATCTAAAACAACTGCGTTTCTATTATATAATATTTTGTGATTTGCATTTGATTTCATCCAGCCAGATCAGGAATCTCCTGGCGTATCTGGCGGACAATACATGATCCAGCCGGGGTGACCACTCTGATGCCTCAGCCGGCTGTAGCTTGCAAGACGGCGGGGAGCAATGGATGATATACCGTGTATATATGTATATTTATGTTCATTTTGTACATTTCTAAAATAAAGTTTGATAGAAAATACTTGGTAGCCTTTCTTCCCTGAAGTATTTGCTCCTATAACATATCATTCATATATAGCAAACCATGATTTGATTTTTCATCAAACAAAGTAGTAGTTTATTACGGGTAAAAATAACGTACTCTTCTTCCGTTCTACGCCTCAAATGTCTATACTCGAATCTGTACATGTTATGGAGGTCCTGCGGGGTGTGTAAGGTGTATATATTGGCATATGATGGTGTGTGCTACCGTTGGTGTTTTCAGCTAGCTAGCAGCTAACTGAAGCCACTTTTCGGAGCGGAGCCTCTCTGGTAGTTGACTAATCAGAACAGAGGGGCCGAGCTGACCAATCGGAGCACACTGGGCTCACAGGGAGGGGGGGGAGCAGCTGCAGCGAGCCGTTTAGTGGAGAAAGTGAATACACACACTTTACAGAGATGCTGTCTGCGAAACCAATGTGAGTTTGGAAAATTGCACAGTATTTTTCTATTTTAGTATACCTCAACAATGGAATTATGATCAGTGGAAATGGCCATGACACCTCACCTTTAAACACCTGAACTTTGAAACAACATCCATAACATTAATCTGGCTGCTACTTAGAAATGATTAGTCTAATATATCTTATTCCAATCACTTGTAGACTCGTATTGCACTATTTAACTTTTTACTATTTTTCTTTTTGAATTTACTCGCACTATTTCTTCTGTGTATCTGTTTTATTGTGTTGCACTGTTGGAGGAGCCTGTGACCTAAGGGGTCTTCTTGTTGAAGAAATACATTTATGTACATTAATGTATTTCAGAAATGAAATACATTAAGAAAAAGGCATTTTAAACAGTAATTAAAAAGCAACACAATCTACCTGCATTGCATTACTCTAAACGTGTAATAACGTGCTTTAACCAGTAGGTGGTTTGGGTTGAAAACCTGTCAAGTTTACAGTGTTAACAAAATAAAATATACTGCTGTTTCTGGTTTAGTTTACGACGGATATATTTAGTTATTGTTTTGATATTTGTAACACAAAAGCGATGGAAAAAACCCACAGCAACACAGAAAAGATGGTCTTAACATGACCCAGCGGTCTAGAAGTTAATAAAAAACAATAATATCAAAACAAAATATTACTACTAACTTTATTGTGAAATTAAAACTGAACGGTAAAAGAATAGTTTCCGGTCTATTCTGAGCCCGATTTCTGTAGATAAATAAAGAACTACGACAGATGTGTAATATTTAATGCAGCCGAACCATTTATTACAATGCATTCATGTGATGACTTTCAAATAGTAAAGCAAGCACTGCTGAATAAAGTATGATTTTATCTTTTACGAAACGTTTTTTTTCATATGGAATGCAGTTGAAGGTCAACCAATCACAGAGCTTGAGAACTAATCACGGGGTTTGTCAAACAGAGCACATGGTGTAGTCCTAAACGATAGCTGGGGATTCTGGGTAGTGTAGTGTCTTCTGCCATCCTAAACTCCGGAAAAATATTTGTTTCTCCGAATCCAAGGGGAAAAATACAAAAGCATTGCACACAATTTAAACCAATCAATGTTGTGTAATTAACAAGGATAATCTGGTGTTTTTTAGTCGATGAGTAGTGCAGATATCACTTTCAAATCAATCAACAGTAAGGGGAATACTTACTTCCAGGTGTAAAATTCTCCGTTATCCAATGGGAATGGACGCTCACATTGCCTTTAAGGGCAGCCGATACAAATGAATGCCGTGCTACCACGAGCGTCAAATCCTGCCGCAGATGGGAATACATTGCAATCAGTTGAAAGCTATTTGCGTCCCTTTATGAAGCTGAAGGAATTTAGGAGCGTCACAACTGCATGCCACGGGACCCTGACCAAGCGTCGCTCCTGGACGATTATGGAGTGAGAGTGTGTTGATCTGAAAGGCTTAAATGGAATTCCAGTTCTGATTCATTCTTTCTTGCTCTTTTTCTTTGCAGAACATGTACAGTGAGGGCGATTACCTCCTCCATTCTTTCTGCAAACGTGTGAGAAACAAAAGGTGAACATCTGCGCCGAAAATGGATCCTGAGCAGCTATTGTTAAGTGATGAATGTTAAGGATTCCTTTAGAGGAAATTATGTAAAACTGTTGCACAAATGTCTTTGTTTTGAAAAGACAAGCCGGTTGTAGTTAAATAAAACAATAAACGCATACAGATCTTATCTCAAGGATATTTTCATCTGTGCTACTGTGGCCACTCCAACAGTGTTTCATCAAACAATCATCAGCGATTAGCTCTGAGCATAACGTACTTGTTGAAAATGTTTTATGCAGTTTTGGCAAGCCGGTTTAGCAGCTAAATCTCCGAGATGAGCTTTCACACAAAATCGCTCTTGTTAAGAGACTTCCACGGAAATACAGTAGTACGACTTGAGTGTTTGTGGAGCTTTCCCATTACAAATTACAGATACGGGGGAGAGAATTTGCACATGATTAAGATCAGTGACAATCAGAGAAATGATCGTAAATCGTTAGGCGTCTGGAGGCAACATTATTCCTGTGTGAGTGGAGCTTCCGTGATTAATCTCCTGCCTCCCCTGCACATAAACGGGGAGATGATGGTAGATCAGAGAACCAGAGAATGAGTGAGGTGGGAACAACTCTTGAAAGCAGCGAATATGTATGAGTAATTTTGGGGTAATCCGAAAGCACTCAACAACATTAAAATATTCAATTTCTCCACTTCCTCCTACAAATGATCTTTGGTTGGGCTGGATAAGTGAAGTAAGTGTGTCTCCGGGTCTCTATTAACACAGCGTGGCCTCTCTTATTGTTCCGCCTTGTTCCAAATTTCATCATCTTTGCCCCTCGTGGAGCCACGCTGTAAATTTCCTCTGAAATATTCGTGGTCATGACTGAGAAGATAATGGCTGAGGCCTCAATATACTTACAGGGCTCTTGTGATTACTTCCTGTCATGTATGATCATAATCACCATCAGACGGTGGCTTGATGGCGTAGTAGCCCCATGTCCACTTGAGCTGTGTGGTGGATCTCAGGGACGCCTCCAAAACAAGCTTCTTTTAAAACAGCAGTGGAGGCTTATTGTTTAATATACTAATTTGGTTCCTCAAAATGTTGTTAACATTAATGCTAATTTATGGGCAGAATATTTGAGAGTGTGCCTTCCCCTTAGCACTCCAGGAGACATTAGCCTCGTTTATTTTGTAATCGCTCGAGATGCTTTGCATTTTACTGCACCATCATGCCTTACTCTGCCTCGAGGAACAATATGGAAATGGTAATCCTCGCAACAATCTGCTTCTATGCATGCTACCCGTTTCATTTGGCTGCCTCTGCATCCAAATAAAAGCAATTACAAACACATCCTCCAATCACGACACTTCAGATGTTTGCAGCTTCACAATACAGTGAGTCGTAGAAGCACAACATATCCATCTGCAACTCTGGGAAAAAGATAACACCTCGTCTGAACAGAATCTGCTCTGCCTGACACATTCCCTGCTGGACAATAAATCTGAGTTTGCTTTTCTCCTTCTACCACGCAGCCATTTGCTGTGAGAAAAAAGGGTCTCGCCGCCGCGTATGTCTCAGCAGATGAAGAAACTGGCTGAGAAAAGTCATTTACTTGTGGTCACACTCATGAGTCCTGGGAGTCATCGCATTATGAGACCTGTAGCGTGCGTCAGCAGGGGGAGAAGGCTGCGAGGAGCTTCAGATGACTGTGCATTACATCAAAAGAGAGGTGTGGTAAATACATGAATATGTCATGTGCAGGGGAAGAACTCCTTAACAAATGTGGCAAGAAAAAGGACAGAGCGAAGAGTGGAAAACAATCCTCAGGAGCGCAATACTTCTTAAAACCTGGATCTGGATGACAGAGAATGGCCTAGGTTGAAATGCAGAAAACCTATGAAGCTAATATGCAGAACCAACAGGTTTGTTTATGTACAGCCTGTCTGGAAAAGCGCCAATTACTGTTCCACACTGTGCACACAGATGCATCACAAATAACCATTTGTGAGAGAAATCCTTCTCCAGCTCATGGGTGGAAACCATTTTCTGCCCACACACACTTTTTGGGCTGCAAACAAACAGAACAACAACAGTAGTTCCGAGTGTGTTTTGTTTGTGCTGACCCAATTTAACCTGATATTTTCAAGGGGCGGATTTGCTTATGCAGCTGGTTTTGTTATTGAAACATCATTGCAATTTGACATTGCTGCATCTGTGCCCATTAACCCCTTGCATAGCATGCATGGTCACCACAGGGAGGAGGGGTGAGGGGATGGAAGGAAGAGAGTAGTGGGTGGAAACACACAAAGACACATACAGATTTATCAAGGAGGGATTATGTTTTTTTTAATGAAGCAGACTGATGCTTCCCTATTTTATGCTTCAGCAAAACAAAGCTATATCGAGTTTAATCATTAAAAGACACATATTCTTTTTAAGTGAAAAACGTGTAGCAACATGTTATTTTTGTTCCTGTCGTTATGAAATGTATTATCTGTTTTTCAGTTAAACTTGTGAATTCGGAAACACACAAGCTGGATTTCATTGTATTTAAAAGTGAGTGTCTGTGGGTATTTGTCTGTGTGTGTTGGGGGGGGGGGGGGGGGGGGAGAGACGCACCAAACTGGCAGACCCTGCGCTGTAATGGCTTTTTGTTCCAAGGTTAAGTTAGCCTCTGCTCAACACTATTGTCACTGGTTGCGGTAGCTTGTGTATGACAGGATCTTGCGCACGCTGGGTCAACAAGCACGAGGGCTTGAGTCAAGCATGTGCGGATTTATTTATGAAGAGGGGAAAAAAAACGTTACGCGCGCCGTCGTTTAATTGGCCATTAAGGGAAAGTAACATCAGTGTCGCATTGTGGAGCCATTTGACTGTCCTGAGATGTCAAGCCATTTAAACAACGCCTTTGTCTCAACTGCACACACACAAACACACACACAAAAAAGCCCCACATGTGTTGCTTTTCACTGCCCATAACAGCACTTATTTCTCGGAGCACACCTCTATCATACAGCATGCAGCGCCGCATCCCCACTTCCACATGCGAGGGAGACCTGTTAAACCATCACTTACACTGCGGTAGCCTCACACAAACAGCAGTTGTTGCATGTGAATGAAACATTGTCATGGAGCGCGTTTCCAATAATCCCCGACTACAATGTTTGCAGCGACATGTGCGTAACCCATAATAAACACCGATAAGCATTTAAAGAAATAATAATAAGCTCACCAGCAGATATAAAGGGATGTGTTCTAGCTGTTTCTTCTCTCCCGACTGGCTTTCCTTGGAGTTAATGAGCTTCTTGTTCGGACTGATTTCTCTCTCAGCTGTTATTGTCCACTGTTTTTTGTTTGGTTTTTTTCTTTCTTTTTCTCCAGCGGTGAAACAATAAGCCGAAATCGGCGTCCTCTCGCAAAGCTCTGCCCTCTTCAAACTAACCTTCCCGCCCCCTCCGTCTATCCATCTCAGATTGGTGCTGGTCAGGAGGGGCAAACCCTGAACCCGGGGGCTGCTTTGGAGGCGGTGATCTGTCACTCGCGGATTAATGCCCACATGGACATGAGGTGGACGTTTTCGCAAAGGGCTCACTCTTTACCGACCAGCTTGTCACTGATGCTCTCGACAGCTGGAGGGAACTCTTTTTTTCCCTCACCCCCCGCCCCCCCTGCTCTCTCTCTCCTTTTGCACAAAAACCCTCCCAGGCGAGATACAGCAGTGAGTGGGCCCACTTATTCTGTGGGCTCCGCGCGGTGCCAGGACTGACGCAGGTGCCCAAGGTCCATCCGCGGCTGACAGTTGCCGCTGCCTCTGACAGTGATATAGCAACCTCATGTGAGTCATTGCAGTGGGAGGAAAAGGGAGCAGATCATTCCCCACTCTGTGACCTTGGGTTGTTGTGTGGTCTGATCAGAGGGAACTGGGTAAAATCTGGGCAAGTGAGGAGAAAGAAAAATTAGACATCTCTCCATCAAGCCATCACAAGGTGCCCTTGTGCAAAGCATGTAAAGGCACCTCTCACCCCTGCTCATGCAGCGGTAAATAGTACAACAGTGTGCCGGCACTGTGCCAACTCCCAGGTGTGTTGGTGTGAACAGCAGGCAGTTTCTGACCTGATTTTGTTCTCTGTGACACAAACATTTAAATATATTACTACTGGCAGAATTGGACAAATGAGTGACCTCTCAGTCACATTTCAAATGAAAAATTAAAGCTGCCATGGATTTCGATAATTACCTCTGCCATGGAGGTCAAGTTTCCCATTTGTCTGTCAGCAGGATTACGGAAAAACGACTGGACCAATTTTAATGTAACTTGGTGGAAGGTTTAAGCATGGGCATAGAAAGAACGTATTACATTTTGGAACACATTGTAATCACATGCTGGAAGTAAGGTTCATTTCCCTTAACATTGTATATAGGGGATTAGTGCTGCATTCACATGGTGTTGGAATAATCAGAAACTGATTCGCGAGCTGTGAAAATGAATGAATGCCCATTATGTCGGAACAGAAAGTCATCGAAAGACTATACCTTTTTCGAGCTCACCTGAACCATTTGCAGTGCTTTTCATTGTCAACAAGTGAAAACACTCTGAACTATAATAAAAAAAAGACCTTCAAAGATTATTCTCTCTAGCTTCTATGCTGTCTCTAATTTACGACTGAAGCTAAAGTCAGAAGAACAGATTCCCAACTCAGAAAGGAACAATCCAAGAGCACAAGAATGCAGCATTGACCTTTAATGTGATCTATGTAATATAACTTTTTATTTATTCTGGCCATGGTACTGCAAAATAAAAAAGAGAAAATTCAAAACACAATCCCCCAGTTTTACATATTACTGTAGTGCAAATCGGCTTTAAAGTGGTCGTTGTACTGATGCTTAAAATGATACTCTTTATTGCTGAAGATCATTTGCAACATGATTACCTTTTGGTATCTAATAATCTAATCCCGACTCCTTATTTGTTTGCTAACCATGCAACATATCCATTTAATTACCCTGCTGTATTAAGATAGTGCACAGGTTGCTCTCATGGTATTATTTGGTTGAATAGTTCTCAGACAAGCATTAAATCAGAAAAAAGGTTGCCTGTTAACAGGAACGGCAATTGAGAGAAAGAGCATGCTGTGTGCTTAATAACAATTTAATAACATATATATCTTTGGAAATTAACATCAGAATGCTGTTCAAACTGCCCTTACATTTACAATATTGCTGTTAAATGTTACACATATATTTGTGCTAATATATTCTCTGTGACTGGTAGTCCTTAAAATAGTGCTCCTTGGATGCTCATGAAGTCGGACTGCTTTAGAGAGTGCTTAAACCAAATAAAGACTTAATGTTCATGAGTAATAGATGAGCAACTTTCGTAGCCAAGTCCTCTGAGATTCGAGTTATCATATCTGCTCAGCATAAACCTTTAGGTGACTTATAGTAACCTTTTGAGTTAATGTAACCATATAGACAATACAACAAAGGAGCAATTCCATGTTTTCAAACCAGACGTTTTTTTTCGAGTGGTCATTGACACTTTAGTTTTGCTTTTATAATTGTCATGTAAATGTTGATAGCACAATGTATTGGTTCCCTATAAGCATTGTTTCAGCCTAGATTTAAGGCACAAAAGAAAAGCTTCAACCTTTATAACAACAGGAAGAGGAGAGCATGTTTACCCGGTAGCTATCAATCTAAGTTATTGCAGTTCCTTAGTAGAGGGACATTTGGGAATTGGGGAACATAGGAGTAAATAGGAACGTTTCGGGGGCCCTATTGTACTTTTTGGGTTTCCCCTTTTCTGTAATGTGCCATGTAGGTTTGTGTGCATGTAAATGATCTGCAAAGGCTAAAATCCCAAAGTTCCCTCCATAGGGAGTTTCTCTCCTGCACACTCCCCCCCTGCCTGAAACGCCTCCATTGGACGTATTTGACTTCCGTTACATAGTGACATCACTACATAACACTTGTGCTTCTTGGCTAGCTCTCCAACACATTGTGCGTGATAGTCTAGGGGAGAGACATCTCTAGGCGGTTGACAAATCACAACAGATCCGGCCAGCTAACAAATCAGAGCAGACTGGGCTCTGGTTTCAGACAGAGGGTGAAAAGAGGTGCTGCAGCACAGGCAGTATGAGAAAAATAAAGAGCTTTTTGAACATTAAAGCATTTAAACATGTCACATTAGAGGCACAATATTATTCAATCTGGACATTTGCATAATATAAATGTGACGCAGCTCAATGGGGCTGCTGTTAAAACCTTTGAACCTGCAATTTACCTTCCCTTTTCCCAGTCCCTGTGACTTTAGTTTGAACTTCAAGACAGTACTTGACTGTCACCACCTATTGCACGGCTTTTATTGAAGCGAAAGTCAACTCACCTCCCTGTGAGGTCCACCCTGAGGTTTCTCATCCTCACCCCCATAATTGAGTTACCGTGGAGAGGTTTCCCCTCACTCTCACCGAGGGTATAGGTTGGCGGTGCTATTTCAATTCATCATTTTCATTTATTGTTTCATTGTGAAGCCATTTGAGACTCTAATTGTAATTAGAGGCTGTAATAAACTTGATTTGCTGTGAGCTCCTTTGGGCGAGGAGAGGGAGAGGCGGCGGCCAGCTCTGCCAAAGAGCCTGTGAGCCACGAACCAAACAAAATTCATCCGTACTCCCCCAAAGCGAAATGGCACCCTGCCCCTATCATCAATGTCACCTGCTGCATCCTGGCTTATTTCTTTAAGTTATCTTCTTCTTTGTTTTAATGTGCAACCTCCTAGCACTATTGCAAATATGGCCAACTGAAAGCAAAACATTTCACGCCGCTTTTCTGTCTTACATTTATTTTTGTATATATATGTGGCTAAGCAGGAGCTCTCCAATGAACAAACACGGTGTGCCATTTCCACACTTTCTACGCTTACCAAGTGCCTCATAGTTAGTTTCCTTTCAATAATTCCTTGAGCTTGCATAATCATGTCCTCCAGCTAATAATTATAAACTCTAGGAAAACTGACACTAAGGTATGTGTACGTCTTGGCTGCTTTTGTTAATTAGTCCCAGCTTGCGGACAAAGAATTGTTGGCTTTTGAAAACGCTGTATGCAGAAAAAGCCATGGCTCATTTTAATAATTGACTTGATAAATATTGTGTAAAAGTGCAGCATACAACAGACTATATGGGAACAATTAAGTCGCTGAGGTTTTTCTCAAGTTCACAAACCAGTGGTGGAGTGAAAGTAAAGGTACTAATATCACACTGTAAAAATACCTATTCTCAAGTAAAAGTATACTGTATCGAGAACGGTAGGCTACTTAAGTAAAAGTACTATAAGGAAGATGTACTTATATATATATATATATATTATATATATTTTAAATTATTTTTAAGCAAAAGCAGCACATTTCTACATTTAGAGAGCTGGAACTGAAATATTGTTGAACAGAAAAATAAACTCAATTGCATTAGTTTTCTGTTGACCCACTCATGGTTTTAGTGACTTAAATATAATGTTGGATGGTTTCATCTTTACCAAATAATAATATTGAAAAAATCCTAAGTATTCTGTGTCAAAATGTTATTTTATAAAGAAACAAGCAAATAAAACTGTAAAATAAATGTAGATGAGTGAAAAGTACAACATTGGCTAAATCTAGTAGATATAAAGAAGTATAAAATGAAAATACTTGGGTAAAGTGCAAGTACCTCAAATGTGTACTTAAATACTTTCTACCACTCACAAATTGATTGAAACTGACCATTACTGCAAAATTCACGTCGAAACGCTGTCTTCTCAGTCGTCAAATTATTTGAGGACTCAAGACCCAGAGGTTGTCTTTCCAGTTTAGATTTGAATAAGGAATATTATCTTCTGATAAAACCTATACTTCTGTCGGTCACTCCAAGTGACACCCATGGGCCTCAAGAAATGTTGTCAGCAAAAATGTTGTGAACACGTGTATCTGAATGTCTAGAAGGTGAACAATCTCATTGTAACCACCTACTTTTGCTTTTTGCTTTCTCCCGTTTTCTTATTTTTCTGCGTACAGTATAATGAATTTGACCTTTTTTCTGTTTTGTTCGGAAAAAGTAGGCAGCTGCTTTCCAACGTTCACAATCATATCATGCTTTGGTTTTTGCATGTTAGTGTGTGTGTGTGTGTGTGTGTGTGTGTGTGTGTGTGTGTGTGTGTGTGCGTG
>CALSBZ010046871.1:2162539-2176457 GCA_943591055.1 Gobionotothen gibberifrons | reverse complement strand
GTGTGTGTGTGTGTGTGTGTGTGTGTGTGTGTGTGTGTGTGGCAAGGTCTGAGCCACAGGTGCAAGGGTTGTCAGGGCTGATAAATAAATGCAAGATGTTTTGGAGACGTAACGCTTCGTCTTTGATGAAGACAAGGCAGCGTGTTATTTTCTTGCAGAAGGGTGCATTGTGTCGCCCGATGAATCATCCGTGAATAACTACACATTGTGGAGCCCTCTTGTGACAGCGCTGGATAGCTGTTTTAATTAATGAGCAATCAATCTCATCACTATGCATAAAGATAGTCATGAACATGATGTGCTGAATGTATATATTTACAGACAAAGCTTAAGTTCAGGCAGCAAACACAAGTTATGCACGCCACATCAGCTGGCTATCAGCCTATTCTCATTAGCGCTAATCACCTTCGGTATTTAATGCCAGGCAGTTCATTGAAGCTGTCAGCTCTTCATTTAAGCCATCAGCTCCTCTGTCATTCAGTGGTTCTGCCACACTGCTCGTTGTGTGGATTCCCCCCCCCCCCCTCCCACAGTCTCTTCCTCCTCTGGTTCCCTAGTGATCCCATACACTTGCAGTGGTATGTTTCTGTAGGCCTGTCCCTCATAATAACTTGCATTACACATCTCTGCGATACGCGGCTCAGCTCTGAGCACCTCTGGGCCGATTTGATCTCCACTTGTGTGGATTCTGGCACGGAGAGCCGCAGAGAGTCTGTGTTGCCAAATACAACTGCGTAAATTTTTTTATACAATAATAGTTTTCACTTCACGACAGAAATATGCACTTTGCATTTTATGTATTGCTTCAGAAAGGAGTTGCTGTGTATGAAGGAAGTGCTGCGATAATCAAATAGCGTCACAAATCATTGTCAACTATTTAATTAATCACAGTGCGCTTTGGGATTCAGCACATAAACACTGTTAGCTTGACGTTAATTGCTTTTGAAAGATATTGTTGTTGTTAACAAGTCCTCGCTCCATCCATCAATCCGTCCGCTCTCCATAGCCCTTTTTTCCCTGTCTCCCATGAGCCCTTGTTACTACAGCAGACACACAGACAAAGTAGGTCATTTGGCAGTGTGCCCCGAAATGACCCAAGGTTATCACCATCCATTCAATTGAGATGTATAATGACACAACGACTATCACTTTGTTTCACGCCGTGCAAATGAAACCCCTCAAAGCAAACTGAATTTAGACCATATTAGCTCAGAATAATCCCAGATGGGACTCTGGTATTCTCCGCACAAGATGTGTGTCTGCTCTGAGGACGAGAGTTGCTCATGGCCAAACACGTCGCCACATAGCAATGCTTCTCAATCCCACTTCTTGGCACTCTGGGTTCTGCTGATTTTCTATCCCATCACCTCGTTAATTGAAGCTCATTGCATTATCTCAGTGCTTAATCAGGCCTTTATTAGACTTCTGAAACAAAGCCAAATACGTATTATGTTAACGCATTTGTCTTTAAACACCTCCCGCGCCCGTCCCCGCGCCCGTCCCCAGATGTATGTACACAGTGAGCCTCCTGAGACTAGTGAGCACCGCTCGTCCCAGAAGTCTGTTGTAGCCTTTTGGGCTGGCGAGAACACAACACAAGTTTATATTTGTTCTCAAAAACCGTTCTCTGGAGATCTGGATCAAATCCACTTTGTGTCCATATTGTGTACTTGTGCAGTTTATTCCACAGGGTCGACTTCTCTAAATGGTCAAAATAATGTGAGGTTTCAAGGTATATCCAACCAATTGATGCTTGCTGCAATGACAAACAAACATGATCCTGTGCTGCTTCACGATGCAACCAAACTTGGTGTTCTTGGTATTCAGGGAGGCTGTAATGAAAAAAACCTTATTCACAACTATTCGGAAAAGACTGTGATGTTAGTTATTTTTAAAGTTAGTTGTGATGTCATACAAGTTTATGTTAGCTGGACCTTTCCACCACATAGAGAAACTGTATTTTATCAAAACAAAAATATCTTTAGCTATAATAATAAGAATAATAATAAGAATAATAATAACTTTAATGTATATTGTGCCTTTCATTAACCCAAGGTCGCTTAACATGAAACATATAAGGACAAGACATAAAGCAGGGTGCCAAAATGGAAGTGTTACATTGCAGGGGGGGGGGAGTGAGTTATTGTTGGAAGGCTTAGTTTTCAGGGTTGATTTGAAGATGTTCGGAGAAGGGGCGTTACGTATTTCAGCAAGGAGGGAGTTCCAGAGGGTGGGGGCAGCGACACTGAAGGCACGGTACCCAAAGGTGCGGAGGCGTGAATGGGGAATGGAGAGCAGCAAGGCCGGATTAGTACCTCCAGGGGCTACGTACCAACAAGTAACACCACGCCTACCCAATCCTACCAACATGACCAACATTTAGAATTTTCAGTCAATCTGGCATGTCAAATCGCACACCTATTTGTCAAAAGCAGGGACGGGAGTTTGTAGGTGATGTAGGACTTAACCGGGAGCCAGTGGAGGTTGAAGAGAGTGGGGGTGATGTGCTGCCAGCGCTTGGTGCGTGTGAGAACCCTGGCAGCTGAGTTCTGGATGTACTGGAGCCTGTCCAGGGTTTAGCTGGGAACCCCGGATAAATGCCGTAACTTACTTTATTACTTTAACCTCATGAGGTATCGCCACTTTGGGTGCATGACAGGAAAAATAAAGGTCAATCAATATAAGATACAGTTTAATGTAAGACTTCTTTCGAAACTGTCTAGTGAAATTAAGATTGATTAAAAAACTATATATGTAGTGCATATAATCAGTCATCCATTAGCCTTTAAAGAGGCCCTATTATGCTTTTTGCAGTGTTCCCTTTTCTGTAGTGTTATATATGGGTTTTTGTGCATGTAAATTGTATAAATATTTGAACATTAAAGCATGGCAACATGTCACAGTAGAGGCACAAAATACAAATATGAACCTGAAAATGACCATTATACGTCCTTTATAAACAGCAATACACTACTTTAAATGGAATCAATGCAATCAATACTCCAAATCAATAACATATTATGAAGCACATTATTGGACATGTCTGCTATACTTGCTCCTAATTGTTGGAACTATTTGACCTCTCTATCATCTCCAAATGCTTTAGACATTTCAATAACTATAAGTGATTCAAATGATTTTGAAATATAGTTCTTGATTGTTTGTTAATGCATTGTAGACAAGGGTGTCCGAGAAAATGTTACCAATTGGGTATAGATATTCTTAGAAAGGGCAATAGCTTTAAGATTTTTCTTTAAATGTCAAAAAACTGGGGTGTTAGTATAAAGGAACTTGAAAAGGACCGCATGGGGTAAAAATGTATAATGCTGCAGTTTTAACCCAGTATTCTATCTGTGTAGTCACGTCTCAGTGGCTAGCTCTCAGTTATCCCGAGTATTTACACCTCTGAAGTTAAATAAAATAGCAAGTAGTTGATGAATAATGCACGATTAATGTTAATATTAAATGAAATAAATTCAGCAAAAACCTCTAAGAATTTGATGGCTGTGTTAATACAATGATCGACAGTGCTCATAAAATTATAATTGTGTTGGAAGAAGGGCTTCGTTATAAATTCCTCTTTTAAACACAAGAGAACTACGAGATTTATTTCTCATATTCCAATAATGTGATTTTAGAGTAGCCTCATGATGAAAACACATTTTAAATTCATGCTTTTTGTTCACTCTCCACACACTGGAAGGATTAGGAGGATGACATGCAGCACATATACAGTGAAAGAAGTTTGCAAGTTACACATTTTAACATTGAGCCGTCCACATTTCAACTGGAAGGCCAGTTATGTAACTTAAGGTCTCTCGAATGTCAACATGTATTTTTGTCGCAATATCTCCTCTCACAATGTAGCTGTATGCAGGTTTTCATGAACCTATTTACTTTGTATCTGTATTGTAAGGGGCAGCTCACGGCAATATTGACAAAACAAATGTTTTCTCTCACCTTAAAGGTGGGGTAGGTACGTTTGAGAAACCGGCTCGAGATACACCTTTTGTTATATTCCATGGAATGCTCTTAGCATCCCGATAGCAATAGCCGCGTTCACACCGAGTACTTTGCTGTACTTAGTTCCCGGCACTTAGTGCCGCGGCACTTAATACCCCAGGGCACTAAATACAGATAGCGTTCACACCGGAAATAAGTCCCTGGGGGACGTCACTTCTTCTTCTTCTGCTTTGGGTTTACTGGCAGGCCGCAAACAACTTCACGGCGTATACTGCCGCCGAAAATCCCCGGCCGGAAGTCCCCGGAGTTGGGGACTGGCTTCAGTAGAAGCTGCTGGGACTCCCAGCAGCTTCTACTGAAGCCTTCCGAGTAAACGGCCAGAACGCCGACACCTCCTCATCTCCACCGCTCCCATGTTTTATTTTGTGTTGTCATAAGTTAGTCTCTCTGCGTTTCTGCGTGGGGCTAATGCTAATGCTAATAATGCTAATGTGAGGATAATACAATGGCGGCTCTCCAAAACATTTCAGACTTTTATGGGGCGTGGTTTGCAATCGCCCAGCCAATCAGAACTGGGGTACTTTTTTTCCACAGGAAAGTGCCTGCTCTCAGCAGGCGCTAAAAATGGGGTGAAAAGTTCCCGGCACTTAGTTATTTTTTTGGTGTGAACGCAACATCAGGGGTACTAACGGAACTAAACGCGAAAAGTACGGGTGAAAAGTACTCGGTGTGAACGCGGCTAATGAATATCTTAAGTGCTTTGACAAAAAATCCATGAAAAAATGTCATCTGTGGAAGCCGTGGTACTGTAAAAAGCACGACCAATCATTTTAACCGGCTCAGCTAAAATAACTGGATGGCCTACCTGCCTGTCAGCCTTCCATCTGTGCACAAACTTATCTCGTGCCCTCAATGGTCATGTGCGCGTTCGTGTGTGTTGGAGGAGGGGCTCTGTAAGGAAGTGGCAGATTTTTTGTGTATTTTCAAATTCTAGTGCACTCGAGCTGGTTTCTCCAAAATTACCTACCCCACCTTTAAGTGCTATTAACATCGTTTCCACAGAACCTTGAGATCCTTAAAAGATTGAGAATTTAGCAGAAAAAATATTACCTTTTTTCTTAATAGGCTTATTGGAAGTGCTTTTATTCATATATATTTTGTACAAGAATACAAGTTAGTTTACTTAGCTTCTCAACTATTGAATAATTGTCAGTCTATCACTGAACTTTTATATTGTTGCTGTGCTGGGTTAGAAAGGGCCCACAGTCTGCCATCAGTGTAACAAGCAAAATACTTTTGACACATTCAAGCCTCTCTTTCTTTTTAATTGTTGTCTGTAAGCTTCAGTAAAGCCTGCCAGTTCTTATTATACAAATTCATCCATGTCTCAAACTAAGCTCTTTTGGGTCCTTATATTTAAGAGAGTCGGGACTAGGGAATCCTTAAAAATCTTGAATTTAAGAACATTTGGGAAACCTTATTTATCAATGTAAAGTTGTGGTGCGTGTTGCAGTGTGTTTGAGATGTCAGCATTAGAGATGCAGGGAAGTAAATGGTAAATCATGACCTTGGCATAATGGTAAACAACAGACCTTTTTAGAAGCAGTTTCATAAAGGAACAATTTTCTGTCAACTGAACTACGAACACCGACCTATTTCTGCACATGTGCATCTTCCCATGGACAAGAGGCCAATGATGCCTCGAGCTGTGAAGCTTAGTGGGGTCCTATTTAGCTCCTTGGGGTTCTCCCTGTCCTGTAGTGTGATACAAAGGTTGTAGTGCAAAAGTCTCCTTTGTTTACATCCCTAACTTTTTGACATCAATATGTAACACTCGCACTTTTATTGGATAGTGCTCCAACCCATTGTACGTTATGGGGGTGGGACATTTCTGGCTTTTCTAAGCGGTTGACCAATTACAACAGAGCCGGACAGCTAACCAATCAGAGCAGACTGGGCTCTGGTTTCAGACAGAGGGTGAAAAGAGGTGCTGCAGCACAGGCAGTATGAGAAAAATAAAGAGCTTTTTGAACATTAAAGCATGGAGACATGTCACAGTAGAGGCACACAATACACATCTGAACCGGTAAATGATCATGGGACTATGCTTGACACATTTGAATGTTTTAAGTGTTCATTACCGTGCATTGTCCCTGCGAAATAAACGATTCAATTCAATTATAATATGTCCTCTCTAAAGTTTTTCACCTTGGCTGAGCTGTATCACTTGTTAGCTAGCTAGCATTTTTGACAATTTCAGTACCCAAAGCCCAGTGCCAACTATGATATCAACAAAGCTGTTGTTACTTAATGTTCCGTCATACACTCTTTCGATTCCACTTCAAGCGATATAATTACTAACAAAGAACTGCTAACAGAGCACTTATATACTAATAAAGGACTGGCTTATCTATAGCTAGTTGAGTAGCACTTGAAAAGTTTGGCTCTATGAAACCTGATGTACTTATATGATTCTGTTTTCTTCAAGGTTGTATCTTCCTGGTCGAATGTACTTACTGTAAGTCGCTTTGGATAAAAGCGTCAGCTAAATGCAATGTAATGTAATACACCCATACATAACTTGCCCACCATCCGAAACATCTTTTGCTTTTTAAATTAGAATAAATTAGAAACTAAATAATTAGTCAATTTTCAGCATTGAAATAAAAAAATGTCTAATTTGTAAAGCCTATTGTCAATAGTAGTTTGACAATGGATGCTCACATTTTAAGTTGCTCATCAAAAATGTCTTCTTAAATTTCCTGGTGTAATCAGTTTCACTTGTGTGTCATGATTGTGTTAACCAATGGGAAAATGTCCTCACTTTGGCATTATATTTAAGAAATAGGCTTAAATCACGATACAACCATCGTGTAAATTCACATTAAAACAATCTGAATAGGGTAAATACAGTAGCACTACAGAGGCCTGTACTACGAAGCCGGATTTTTGCTTAGCGAGGTAACTTCAGGGTAAACTCTGGGTTTCCGGTCCTACGACTCTGGTTCTCTTCTTACCGGGGTAGATCTCCATGGTAACTTATGCTGAACGGCAAACCTGCTCCGGAGCAGGTTTGGTTCCAGGATAAGAGATCAACTCAGTGAAAGCACCGCCTGCTGACCAATCAGAGCTCAGTGTGCAGAGTTTAAAGCTATCAAGTCATATTACAGGAGAAAGGAAATACAGAAAAACTTCCGTTGCAGGAAAGATGGCCGGCAAAAATCAACTGACTGTGTGAACGTGAAAATTCATAGAATATCACCTCAATCTGACTATTATAACATTAGCGTTGAGAAAGCTTACTTAAAGGGGACCTATCATGCAAAGTGCACTTTTTGATGTCTTTTTTATACATAAATATGTGTCCCCTGTGTGTCAGGGAACTCACGCAGCGTCAGAAAATAAAACCCTCTCTCTTTTCCTCCGTACCCAAATCTCTAAAAACGGGGCTACAACGGAGCTGATCCAGATTTGCGTCCGATATGACGTAATATCGGAAATGTGGACCCACGGCACTATCAGAAAGTTGCTATCAGAAACAATGCCCGACTGTTTTGGACGTAATATGGTCGGTGTTTACATTAGCATCGCTAACACTCAGAGCTAACCTGTACTGGAGAGCATGTGTGTGAAGAAGCAGGAAATAAAAAGGAACTCACCTTGTGGTATAACCGGCAAGAGAGAAAGCCTTTGAGCTCCATACTGTTTCAGAAATAATCCTTGATAATCCATGATATGGCGTTTCATCACGGCAGTATTTAGTTTAGACAGTAGCTGCCGGGTCCCGCATGAGCTCAGCCCCCTCCTTTTTTATTTGTTATCATTTTCTTTCTTTTTTTAAAGCTTTATACCCAAAATCAGCACTTTTGAAACAGGAAGTGAAATAGAGGGATATGAGGCATGGCTAGAATGGGTGATCTGTTTGGTATTTTGAGCAAAACACTTCATAGACATGTTTTTTATATTTCTTTATATATCTGAGACCTATGCTAATGCCTAAAAATAGCATGATATGTGCACTTTAAATATCTGCCACAACATAAGTAACCGGATCAAAGTAACATTACGTACAGTCCGCGGCACAGTGAGTGCAGACGTCGATGTGTCCCATTATCATTCATATCACATCATATCACATCATAATGTATATTTCCTTATCTGAGTCAGCTTCTTGAGCCGTATCTGGCCGTGCAACACTTACAGTGTCACTTACTGTATGCAGAAGTATTATTTTAAACAACACATTAAGTTGACGAAACACTCGAGTCAAATGTAATTAAAGTCAGATCCACTTGTGTCTTAGACGGCAAGACGGGGCAGTGATATCATAAACCTGTTAATGTACGCATTTTTTTTACCAGCTGTATTCACCTTGCAGGTGCAGCTATGTGGCTTTTATCCTGGATAAAGTGTTTAAGTCATGGATGTTTAAAGTTTAACTTCTTCATATTTGTCTAATTTTACAATTTTATTTTCATTCAGGAAGTATGACGCTGCGCTGTCAGTACGCTTGTCCATGTTTGTGATTGGTCAAATGTTGCTAACCCCGCCACTTTCATGTGAACGCGCACTCTCCCCCGGACAGAGAAACCCTGGCTTGAGTTAACGAGTTGATAACCAGCGTCGTAGGACCGCTTAGCGAGATCGCGTTTGTTTTCAGTTAGTTAAGCCAGATAACTCAAACATATCCAGGGTATGTTGAACTGGATTCGTAGTACAGGCCTCAGGTAAGAGGAAAAACATGTTGTTTATATAGCATTCTGGGATGAATTGTCCATTCATTAGATTTTTTTTATCGGAACACATAGTAACTATTTTTTAGATCTGCAGGAAGCCCCTGGTGGTTTGAGCTTCATGTAGCATAACTGAAAAAGAATCTATCTGCCAGTCAGCTATAGGCTTCAAAGAGTTTGCAGTTGTGATGTGGATACTACGAAGCAGAAACTATGCTTTCAAGTTTTTTTTTGGATGGAGAAAACCAAAAAGATTGACTTCTGCCAGGGAATATTTCCTGCAGCACACTGACGGACATAACAACTTAAGATCCTTGAATTAAGCCATGAGCTGAAAACAGTCCAAATGTTGGTTATTTAAAACATAATAAACTTGCATGTCTGATTATGTTATGTGCCCATCCACTTGCTATCTCACAAAATGCCATTATGCATATATTGCATGTCATATGTGAGGCAACTGAAAGTAAAAGGATTATTGAAATTATTCTGTAAAATATAGGTTTTGTTGTAGACACAGTTTCCCACGTTAAGTAGGACAAATGTGATGAATTCAAAAGATGAAGAGAAAAATAAGCTTTTCTAGAAAGAGGAGATACTGCATGTCCTGAGAGGCTGCAACTCTTGTTTTTCTGTGGATAGGCTTGGCACTGTCAGCATAGCCATTTGCCGCAGAGCATGGAAGTAGTAATTCAAAGTAAACCAACAGAAATTAAATATTGATGTGTTATGAGAGACAACCATACATCATTATGGCGTTTTAGGTGGAAAATAAATAAGAAATAATTATTGAGTTAGGTCAGCCTGGGTACACAAGGGAATGGGAAATGCAAGCATACAAAATCAACTTCCTGTCATGCCAAATGAAACAAACAGCTGCCTGTAAGACCTGCCCTTCCACAGCAGTCCATCATTCAGCTTTCTGTTTTCTTTGGAGAGCTCAATGTGCCATAGGAAGATGCAATAAACACTTTAGAACAGGCGCACGGAAGAAAAAGCATAATGACAGCCGGCGGAAACACTCTGAGCCTGCAACCAAGGCTGGACAGTGAACAGTTTACAGCTCGAAACAAATGAAGCCACGGTTACATCAACAGCCAAAGGCATCTTCAAAGGTAGATTTAAAAAAAGTGCAGAAAGTGCCTGTTATGGAAGAGAAACAACTATGTGGGACCCACAGTCTGAACATCTGCACTGTATACGTTTGTAATATACAGTAATGGAAGGTTGTGAGTAGTAAAACACACTTACTGAGAGACAAAGGGGCCCTATTATGCTAATTCCAAGGTTTCATATTTGTATTTTGCGGCTCTTCTGCGACATGTCTCCATGCTTTAATGTTCAAAAAGCTCTTTATTTTTCTCATACTGCCTGTGCTGCAGCACCTCTTTTCACCCTCTGTCTGAAACCAGAGCCCAGTCTGCTCTGATTGGTTAGCTGGCTGGCTCTGTTGTGATTGGTCAACTGCTTAGTGATGTCCCGCCCTTTAGCCTATCACGTCTCATGTCTTGGAGCGCTAGCCAAAAGAAAATTGAGTGTTATATAGTGATTTCACTATTTCGCAAGAAGGAGTCCAATGGAGGTGTTTCAGGCAGGGGGGAGTGTGTTGGAGAGGAACTCCCTCTTTGGGATTTTAGCCTTTGCAGACCATTTACATGCACACAAACCTATATAACACACTACAGGAAAGGGAAACCCCCTAAAAAGCATAATAGGGCCTCTTTAATCTCCATTTATATATGGGTCCAATTGTTTCTAGTTGTAATTCCCAAGGTTTACATACATCTCCATTTGGATCTTTGATTGATTAAATTAAGAAAATGATTGATTATTTTACATTTCTGACAATCAATAAAGGCTGTGTGATAAGTAGCATTGATCTACAAGGTGGCAGGAAGAGGCTGACAAAAAGGGTCATGACCTTTACAATCACTGAAGGAGTCATGGTAATGAAAGGCTCTGAAGTAATTATCTTGTCAGCTCTCGGTTTCTCTGTTTGACCAATGGACCAGTATGGCGTCATTTCTACAATCACCATAAGTCTTCAGCAGGCTGCACAATGTGTTGGACCTGTCAGAGCTAACAGTGCAATAATCAACACTGAGCATGACTCAAAGCCCCGGTTCAAATGTCACAACTCAAAGCACATCAGCACAGCCGCTGCAAGATCACAGACAAATGCTGGTTTGAGAAATGTTGTTTGTTTGTGTCACAGACGAATGTGTGGGTTTGACAGTAGCCAGTGTGTCCGTGTGCAGCAGCAAGAAGTCCAGTGAAGCATATTAAATGCACCAAAGCAACTCTGTGGTAGGTCTTAGTCATCCTGTGGTTTCTATCCGAACAAAAGCAGAGCAATACTTGTGAACAGTGGTCGTTGTCAGTCAAGATAATATTTTTGTATTGATTATGGAGGAATCCTCTAGTTTGAACATTTCATAAAATAGTAAAACATGAATAAAAGGCATTATATTTCTTCTGTCAACAGTCCCAGAAATATGTGGTTACATCTGATATAAAACTGAGAAAAGCAGCAAATCCTCAATTAAAAGATCAGTGAATCTTGATAAATAATATATGATTATCTATTATTAAAACTAGGGGTGCCACATTATACATTATAACACGTGAAATGTTAATATCGTGTTAATAATACCCATTTGATAATACCTTGTTTTCGTTAGATATTACAACAACATTGTGATTAGGGATTATTTTGGCCAGGCTGACTGTGTGAATCTCTGATATTGGCAGCTCTATTAAAAACGTTGCATATACTTGTTCTGTTACTAAACTTGTGAATTCAGCTTCACTAAGCCAGATTTGAATGCAGCGCAGGTGTGCCTGATGGAAAGGAAACTGTACATCAAAGAAAACATGAAGCTGTTAGAGGAGGAAATTGATACCACACACATGTGTAGGCTAAGTACGAATACCACCAGCAGCCAGCCAATTTAGCATGGCGAAAAGAATGGGAATGTCAATTTTACACTTTTTATAACGCTTTTAAATGGATTAACAAAAAAGACAATGTGTTATGTAGTAAGCTCTAGAGGTGCTAGTAAGCTGATTTTGTTAGTTTTTAACAGAGCAGGGCTAGCTTTTCCCTGTTTCCAATGTGTATGCTGGTTGTGACTTCATATCAACAAAACAGATCAAAAGTGCTACCAGCGCCGTGCTACCAGCGCCGTGCTACCACCGCCGTGTTACCACCGCCGTGTTACCACCGCCGTGTTACCACCGCCGTGTTACCAGCGCTGTCCCTGGCCAACTTGAGGCCCCACGCAAAGTTATATGATGAGGCCCTCTGTTCCGTGATCGGGGGGTGGGGGTGTGCTAGTGGAGCCTCGCAGCGGCGAAACCGTGCATAGGTGCGCTGCATTTGCGGCTCAGTTGAGGCTCAGTTGAGGCTCCCTCAACACCATGAGGAGCCGTCCGCGACGTGAGCCCCCTCCGCAGGGTGAGGCCCCACGCCGGCCTGTAGGGAGGGACGGCCCTGAGTCCTTCTATAGATAGAAGGACCATATTTTCTTTTACATGTAGGTCCACAGTTTTTCCTGTCAGAACAACTAAATAAGAACAGCTGCTACATTTCAACAAAGACTCACGATGTTGCTGGAATTTTAACAAAAGTGCTTATTTTGTTTAGATCCCAATGCATTTACTTCTCTGATAACAGTACTTATGGAAATGCAGCTCTGTTTTCTGAATGGAAAGACTGTAGCTAATTATACTCTCTGGTTCACCAAAGCTCCCTGGAACCATTTTCCCCTTTATACATTCCCACAAGGGATAATTAGCAGAAAACCGTGTCAGGTTTTCACACTGACTCATCTGAGACCGTACACATGACCCGACATTTAAGGACTCTCCGTCCTCTGAATTTGATGCATGAATATTTTTGATAATGAGGTAGCTGTGCCATAACACTGCAGGACATTATTTTGATTAACACATTTCAAATTGAACAACAGCCCATGTTTTCTTTTGGCACAGATATAAACTGTATCAAGCTATTTTGCCACCAATTTAATTCACTATCGCTGGAGCCATGGAGTTGAAATGTCAAGGTGGGAAATGCAGACTTGACCCTCGAAGGGATCCACTACTAATGATCAGATTCTCCAGGAATATATGTGTGGAGTAGGGGATGAGTAACACTCTACCTTAGAGGTTTGACAATGTGGAATATCTACTGTACCAGGAGTTAAGACTGCTCTTATTAAACCCACACTAGAAACAGAATTATTTGTTGAAAAAAAGAAAGGAAAAACCTGGAACAATGGCTGATTCTTGTCTACCTGGCACTATATATGTGCTTATTCTCCTCTGCCTGTGGGGCTTTTGGGCAGCAGCTTTCCTCTCAGTCCAAATGCATGTTATTGCCCACTTCTATTGTTGGTTTAGCTCCCCTTGAAATATCACAAACCGCAATTTCTAAATAATTGGAAGAATTGACTGGCTGTAATTGCTGTAATTATGTTCGGCTGGTAATGGTTACCCTGCTATTTCACATAACTGTTTTAGCCTCATTGATAGCAATGTTGGTTAGTCAATCATTTCTGGTCAGACTGACATATTTCAACAGCTATTGGGAGGATTTCTATGAAATGTGGTACTGATATTCATGTTCCAAGAAGGAGTCTATAGTCCACCAACAGTCCAAAATAATAAATGCCAAATGCCTGAAAAATGAATGACGTTCTATGCGTCAGCATCAGCTGTACTTTGTGATCAGAGCTATTTTACAAATGTGAGCCTGCTGAAATAACATGGTGAGCATTGAAAACATTGTGCATGCTAAAAATCAGCATGCCATTAATCACTATGTTGAAAAGGTTAGCAAGTTGACTTTAGCATTTAGCTTAAAGCAGCACTAAACCTAATATTTAATGATTACACTTCTGATGTTGACTCATTTCACATCAATTCACATCAAGAGAAAGAGATACTGTAAGCATTGTTTTTTTATCAGTTTTTGATTTTTTCTTATTGTCAGTGTGAATTCATTCTGTACATTTGATTAACCCTTCTCTTGCGTTAGGTCATACCCCCCTTCCCATACTATTTTCGGTCAAAATTGACCGGTGTGTTTTGCACAGTGATATCTCTGGAACCCCTTATCCAATTGTGATGGTTGACATCTCATTTGAACAGTCAAAGCATGTGTGTGTGTGTGTGTGTGTGTGTGTGTGTGTGTGTGTGCGTGCGTGTGTGTGTGTGTG
>CALSBZ010046871.1:2133045-2162139 GCA_943591055.1 Gobionotothen gibberifrons | reverse complement strand
GTGTGTGTGTGTGTGTGTGTGTGTGTGTGTGTGTGTGTGTAGATGTTTTCCATCTGCACGATGAACATAATACACTCATACCCATTCATTTTCTATGGCGGTCAATTCTGACCGAAAACATCATGGGTGTTTCACTGTTGAATAAATCACAAAAAATTCAATGCAAGTGGTGATCATCAATTGTATATGTTCAGAGGCCTAGTGTGGAGGATAACATAAGGTCTTGAGGCTATTGGATGAAAAACACAATATCTATGATTAAAAACAAAGTCACTCGGTCACTTTTGACCCGAAACGCAAGAGAAGGGTTAAATGGAAGCATATCTGTATCTGACGCTAAATACAGCTTTCTACACTTTTGGGTTTGGCCTTTTTCAAATTGTATCCTCTGTTCTTCTCTCAAGTGATCACATACTGTACATGACGTGTCTACCGTATATCTTAATGCCGTAGTTTATTGATAGTTTTCCTCTATCTCTTGCCTGGCCCCTATAATCTACTGCTTGTGTTCTATACTCTAAGGTGCGGATAAACAAAGGATTGTGCAGCTTTTTTCGGCCACTAAACGTAGACAAATAGGACGAAAACAAACATATACATCTCAAAGCTCCTGCAAAGGGCTCCAAAGAAAGCAGCGTAGATGTGCTACCTTGTTTTGTTGAACATATTTTTAATGAGGTTAAAAGCACACATTGTGAGCAAAACTGGCCCTTTTCATCATTGCAATAACAGTCCAAGATCCAGATCAGGGCTTATAGCCAAACACAGTTAGAGTGTAATCATCAGCATCTTCAGAGAGGAGTTGGCAGTAACCGAAGCACGGGGGGGACGACGTTTTTTTACTTGGAAGTCACTACCTTATCCCCTTATCACTGGTGCATAGGCCTCAAGGTTTTTTTTTATTTGCCACATGGATAATTGCACTCGGAATAATTGTATGGGTGCGTTTGCATCATTAGCAAAATATGTGTTGTGACCTTGAGACAGGGTTCACAATGTACATGTATAGTAGCAGCAGTCCATTTTTGGTGAAATATGCAGTTATAGTGCAAAGGATTCCAAAACTTTCTCCGTAAAGAAAAGGTCAGACCCATCCTTTGTTTCAAACTGGACATTTGAGCAGCAAAAAATAAACGAGCCAATGTATGGAAATAATGTCAGAAGAACCCATTTTCCCTGACACAAAGTGAGTTCAAATGTTCCTGATGGCTGGACGGCACACAGGTGTACAGCGTGGAATCACTGTCTCCCTCTTTTAGTATATTCTCTACATAATGTTTCTCTTGTTCAGAGTAAGAGCTGACATGTTGCAGTGCATTCCATCTGACAACATGAGTGCACTTGCCTTGTCAGTGCTGCTTCCCAAGCAGTGCAGATGGTTGAACAGCATAAATAGTGAGAGCCTGTCAGGGATCCTGCCACAAACAGCAGTACGGTTTCTGTGCTAGGATATAAATGTGATGGTGTGCGTGGACTGCTAGCTGCAAGTGCTTATTACCTCTGGCTGGGAGTGGGAAGAGGCTGCAACACAGTTATGTACTTTAAGAAGCCCCTTCAGAATAACCGTCTTAATAATGAACAATAAGTCAGAACACATTTGTTTGGTAGATTAAAAGGTGAGTCATACATTTTTTAACAGTAATCTTGGACATTTCTTTTCTTGCCGAGAGGCAGAATTGATTGAGGGAAAATGGAGGCTGCAACAATGAGATGCTGCTTTCATGGTACACGCTTTAGTGAGTTAAGCCACTAGGAGGGCCATTCCTATCTCTGTTTTAATGATCAAATGTAGAGGGGGGGTTCAGTCTTACTCTTTCTCCTTTATTATCCCTTGCTGACCTAAGGAAAGCTATCGTTGCTTTCATCTCTCCTTGTTTAGATTAGTTGATTTCATCCTCTACTCCAACTTTTGCAATTAGTGCAACATGCAGCCACTGTACTTTTGACCAATTACCAGAGTAAAGATCATATCACGCCTATGGAAGCCCCACTCTAGATAACTTCAGATAGTAGCCCACAATTAAACCTGTAATGCCTTGTTAACCCTGTGTGCAACCTCAGGTTTTCTTTAGTTGGAGACCCCAGGGTACACAGAAGAGACCCCTGGGTCTATAGAGCTCAACAGGGAGTTCCCTGTAGTAGAAATCCTGTTAATATTCTGACTCAAGGATTTTAATGATGTTGTTCTCATTCACGATTGGTGGAGCTTGCTGTTACCACGCATTTGAAGTCAAATTGCATAGAAGTCTATGAAAAAGTTAACCTACTTCGTATTTGATTTAGTACCTTGTTTACCATATTTCTAATTAGATTATGGTCTCAATAGTAAGTGCAAATACAACATTTGTGTAGACAGTACCGGTTGTTAGGGAAATAATTCTTCCTTACTCCTAAAATATTTAACCTTATTGCCTGTTGACGTTAATAACCAACCCTGAGTCTGTTATCTCCCGTAAGGAATGTGCTAATGCAGTCATATGGTGTTATTCCCAGTTTTATGGCCGGACCTATCGGTCACGAAATGGTTTACGGCTGTGGGAACGCTGGCTTCGAGGCCATTAAGGGTCAGACGCAAGTGATTCAGGGTGCCCAGCTGTTTAGTCTATCTCCCCAAATATGTTGTTTACTCTCGCTGAACTAGTTAAAAGGTCTATCGAGAGAGAGGCTGGGCAGAATTGACATGGCAACCCACCCGTGCAGTCAGAACCTTTTGCTGCTGTGACTTGTGATATGAATTCTCCGGCCGTATACTTGTAATAAACTATCAGTGTTTGACATCAAAGCTCCAACTCTCCTCCGTTGGAGGTCCCGCCGACTGCTCTTCTGCCGAGGGTCCTGCCAACTCCTGGTCCTGTCCCGTTGGAGGCCCCGCCGACTGCTCTTCTGCCGAGGGTCCTGCCAACTCCTGGTCCTGTCCCGTTGGAGGCCCCGCCATCACCTGTCCTGCCGAGGGTCCTGCCAACCCCTGGTCCTGTCCCGTTGGAGGCCCCGCCATCTCCTGTCCTGCAGAGGGTCCTGCCAACTCCGGGACCTGTTCCGTTGGAGGCCCCGCCATCATCTGTCTCGCCGGGGGTCCTGCCAACTCCGGGTCCTCTTCCGTGGGGGATCCTGTCGAGGCATATCCTACCGGCTCCGGTTCCTGTTCGGCCGACACCGGGCTCTGCTCGGCCTCTGGAGGTGTCTGGTCTTCGCCCTCGAGCCCGGTCCCCTGAGAGCAACGGTCTTCGCCCTCGAGTCCGGCCCCCTGAGAGCCGCAGTCTTCGCCCTCGAGCCCGGCCCCCTGAGTGCCGAGGTCTTCGCCCTCGAGCCCGGCCCCCTGTGAGCCGCGGTCTTCGCCCTCGAGCCCGGCCCCCTGTGAGCCGCGGTCTTCGCCCTCGAGCCCGGTCCCCTGTGAGCCGCGGTCTTCGCCCTCTTCGCTCCCCAGTGTCGGATCGTCTTGTGTAATGACTTGTTCAACGGTGAGTGTTCCTGTCTGTTTTTGTATAGCCTTGAAATAGTCTTTTTGTCACTTAAATCTGCATTTGGGTCCTGCTTCCTGCTACACAAACCGTAACAGCAACACTAGCTGCTGATAGTCCAGTCAGAGATACGGGTGTTTTCACTAATGGCTGATGCAGCCTTGAGCTTGCCCCTAAACAGAATGTTGAGGAGAGTTTTGTTGCCTCACTTTTTAATAACTGCACACCCCAGGATATTTTTCATTTTCAGACTTCTAGCCCAAACAGACTAAAATGTCTTGAGGCAGGTTAATATAGCGAGCCACAACAGGTTTTTATTGTTTATTTTTAACATATTCAGTGGTACTTCCCAAGACCGATAAACACATTTCAAAGTGTAAAATCAGTCCTTGCAAGATTACTTCCTCTTGTTTATGGTTAAAGAAATCAGGAAAAATACGAGTGGTGACTGCTAGTGAGATAGGAAACTTGCAGAAGATTTTGGAGACAGGGTCGATAACCTACAGTATTAACTATCTACTGTACACTCAAATATTTACTTACTGTGACTTTCTACTTTCTATAAAGCCCTGCAGAGCTGTCCAGCTTTGAGTAGCTGTGGTGTTTTAGCGGGAAAAGTGAGCACAGCTTGACAAGGCAGAAAGAGGCAGCTCAAAGTCACATTCCAACAGCACATCATGTATCTGCATCACGTAAAGTGTGTTAAACTTTTCATCAACAACAAAGAAAAGGAAAACATCCCATGTTTCACATCACAAAACTGGAGGAGCCCCAGCTAGGAATGCATCCCAGAAGCATCATCCAAGCACCAGCCAAATGTTTTTTTTTTTGTATCACAGCTGATAGTAAGAATACATGTTAGCCTTTTCTTTGTATCTAACTGGAACAACCCCTCCACCTGCCAACAGCTGAACTCAGGAGAGAGGCTTGTTTCATTGTTGAAAATAAACAGCCATTCTGGAAGGATTTTCCATCAGATGTGTAATTAAAATATTTGGCAGGGATTTAATATTGTAGATATTCAATACTAGATTGAATCCACATAGCATTACGATGGGAAAATATACTGTAAGGCATAGTGCAACTTAAAATTATTTTAAATATATTTATTTAATATTAAAGAGGTTTATCTATTCTCTACATGTGCTGTATTTTTTCTCTTTAAACTCATAGCTTTTTTGTCCTTTTTTGGCATTCTTTAATGGAATCAAATAATAATAATAGTCAAAGTGAGCTTTAACGCTTTGTCCCGGTTTACATCACCAACCAAAACATGAATATTCAGCCTTCATCTTTCAAGTTTCAGGCGTTTGCGTAATGTTAAGATGTTACCGTGTTTAAATAATGAGAAAGATACAATTGGGGAAATATTATATAATTTTTAAGATCAAATGGCATTCTTGGTTACAAAATAACTCCTGCACCCCCTAATCATATGCTGAGCTGTAATGTTGGGGATTAGCCTTGGCCTATTTTTCCTTCTCACTCTCACTACAGTACAGAAGCTCTTCCAGCGCTTCACACATCTGCCTTTCCCTTCCTCATCCTGCCCCTTGCTCTTGTATCACTGTATCACAACCCTCAGTGATCTTGCAGACGCGCAACACACATGATAATTTAATCGTGGTGCAGCTTCAATGCTAAGCTTTGATTTAAACCACTGCAAAGCTGAAGGTATTTTAGTGTGTGCGCCCTTCTTTCAATACAATTCTTCTACCATTTTCCTAGTGCTTAAATACATTTGTGTTCACATGACCCAGTGTCGCTTTGATTATAACAAAGTATATAATGGAGAGGTGAGTTTTTCTTTCACCCACTGTAAAGCGCTCATCACAGTATAGCGTGTCCACTCGGGTTTATTGGCCTGTCCTGTTCCATCAGAGGACATTTCCTCGTTACACACTTTAATCCGGGCTGGCATTCTGGGTTTGTTGCCTTGTTATTTGTCCTCTTGTAGCACTCGGTGAAATCGCTGCGTATAGCTGCGGTAATTGTTTTTCGCTATCAGCAGCTAACATCCAAACTGAATTAGGGGAACAGCTTCTGCGCAGTCTGCTTTTTCTTTTCTTTTTAGGACAGCTGGTGTGACAGCAACTCCTCGTAGGGCCTCTCTCACAGTTTTAGAGGAATTTGAGGTTCTGGAATATTCTTGTGCTGTTTGCATGGCTTTGATGCATTCAGAAGCACCTTTTAGAAAAGCTGTATTCATGGTATTCATTGCATCCATATCTGTACACATAATGAATGAATCATCAGTCAAGCACAACACACCAAATATTTGCTTATTGAATTCTACAAAGAGGACTTGCTGCTCTTCTCTTAACATCACTGCAGAGTGAATATCTGGACTAATCAAGACATAATGATTCCTTTACCGGGGCATTATGCTGACTTTTTCTTGACTTAAAATAACTATTAATTTAATAGAAATGGGCTGCAAAAACATTTATTGGTGATTTGAAGCTCAAAGCATGAAAAAAGTGATAGTGTTAGACAGTGGCGGCGCTAGGGGGTGGCTACTTGGGCTCAAGCCCCGGATGTTTTCTGAAAAGCCCCGGATGTTTCACTTAAAAAAAATGAGTAATGAGCAGTACCGGAGTCCACCAGAGAGGCAGCCGCTGCGGGACAGTAGCCTGCGTACTGCGTAGCCTTCCCTGCCCTGAAGAAGAAGTGATCCTTCCTAATTCCTGACGAGTTTTAAGCAGGCGCCACAAGCTGCAGCAGCAGCAGTATCAGCAGCTGACAACAATGTCATCACCAGCAGTGAAGACATGGATGATGTTTCAAGTTTGTGAATCTAATGGTGATATCTGCACTCTGGCTGACTGAGCAAGAAGTGAAAAAGAGTGATGTAACGTTAATGTTATAGCTAGTAAACATGGAGTAACCACACTAAGTATACCCATATATGTTAGTATGTATACAGAACATGACTAAAAATTATCCTAACATGTAACGTTAACCCTTCATACCTCAACCATTTTTACCACAACAAAACACAAGGGTAATACCAAGCCTCTGAATTAAGATGAAAAACATGAAAAAAATCCCAGGGCTTAAGAGGTTAAAGGGTGTTAATGAATAAGTGTTCTCCAGTGCCTTTTGTCCGCTTTAAGGTATCATTAAGGTAGGGTTAATGTTGCTCTCAAAATGCACCAGATTGATGCTTTTAACTTCAATAGCATGCCCCCGGACCCCCCTAGAGGAGACGACGACCCCCCTAAAGGATGTTCGGTCCACCCCCCGCTTGTAAAAAATACAACTCCTGGGCTAAGTCCCGGATCTCCTACAATCCTAAATCCGCCTCTGGTGTTAGACATGTCTTAATACAAATAACATATTTGAATAAGGATTCTTGTCAGGGCTAATACATGACTATGTGGAATATAAACATCACATGCATGTATCAGCCTGTTGTTAACCTCATATATGATGTTGCTAGTTCAGATACAGAAGGCTATAAATAGGACTGTGAAAGATGAAATCCAGTGAGTCGCTTTCAACCTTAGATGGCATGCAGACCTCCCTCACACCTGCTGAGGTGAACGACCGCCTGGCCGACGGCCCCCTGAGCCCCCCCCGCTGGGGAAGTAGCGGGTGGCGAGCAATAAGCGGGCCTCAGGGGAGTCGCTCCCCCACCCCTTCGCTGGGAGGCGGAGGAACCCCGCTGGATTCCATCTTCACAGGTGGTCACAGCACATTTTATCACACTCCTCTCGGGGATTTCTCACTACTCCTTGACACGTCACAGACTCAATGATTAATAGATTAATTAAGAAGGCTAGGAAAAGTGTAATGAAAAAATAATTAGGTGGTTGCAGTCAGACTTGTTGTGCAGACCTGTAGCTCAGGAGTAATGGTGATAATGTGGCGTTGCTTTTGCTAACTCATCAGTGAGTCTCAGGATAATTTGCCGGGACAAAGGGAACACCTGACGCTGTCCAACAACAGGTTGTCTCTAAAATCCTTTTTCCTTATCTCTCCACAACATAGTCATCTAAACACAAATCACAAACCACATTTTCCTCCTTATGTCATATGGTGCTCTTAATTCGGATTTTAGCATTTTAAACAAGTCATTCTGTTTTTTTGTTAATGTATTTTTAATGTTTGTATCTAGGACAAATAAAAAGTGCTCATGCTAATGTTTCTGATCACAGTGCTTTCCTTTTCAGCTGTCTGCTCTGCTGGTAAATATCACAGTCAACCCCTCGATTCCACCGAGTCCGTCTCCGTCGCGTAACGGCTCCGCCGCGGTTTTGGTCCGGTCTCCTCCCGGCGTCATACCCTACCGGGCGCGTTTCAGAAGCATTACGGAAGCGGAGCGTCTTCCCTGTCTGCTCGCAGTTTTTGTTGATTTGGGCATATTTCCTGGGCAGGCTACTTTGTACAGACAAAGTTAATAATAATTGTAATATCCCAGTTATAAACGACATGAATCAAAGATGTGTTGCTGTATTTTAGTGGTAAAAAAAAGGCATTCATCATCATAATTATTCTATATATATATAATGTACACAGTGCCTGTAAACCGGAGGAGAACGCTGGCATTTCTCCTCCTACTTGAACGACTACGGAGGGATAGGGGCTGCAAAATGAGTTTGTGTGTGTGTGTATATATGCTATATATGGTCTGAACGTTCCACTTCCTGCCTGCCCGTCATTACCTTACGGCTGCGCCGCGACAAAAATAGGATTCATCCTAATTTTAGAGGAGCCCTGCGCCGAGCCGCTTCTGGGACGCGTCTGGGACGTAACGCGGCGTGTGTGGTGGAATAGCACCCATTGACTAGAGTGACCGCTATCCTTACGGCCCCTACACACGGCCGCTGGCGTTATCGCTTGCCGGCGGGCGTGTCTGAAGCTCGACCAACAACCAATCACATGAATCTCCCGCCCCTGACACACAAGCACGCGGTTTGATTGGCTAGAGCTTGTACTGGCTTATGATTCGATTGGCTGGCGCCTCCATCGAGGCGTCAAAAGTAGAACATTGCTCTACTTTTGCAGCGAGCATCGCGGGAGAAACTACGCGTCGCTCCCAGAATGCAGTTCGGCGACTCGTGACGTCACCCCATTCAAAGTGAATGGGCAGAAGCGCTGAAGCGTCAACGCCAACGTCCGTGTGTAGGGGCCGTTACGGACGCCGCGTCGCGGCCGTAACGCGTCGCAGACGGACTCGGTGGAATCGAGGGGTAATGAGTCATAAAATGTAAGGGTATTATTCCATAATGAATGCTTTAGCGTAGCTTATTTTGCAGAGGAATATTCATGTAGACCAATAGCAGTGATTTGTTGTGTCTATATTGCGTTCAAACATATGTTTTAGTTTACTCACCGAAAAATTATAAGCATTAAAATGAATAACCCTTCATTACAATAATCTTAATACAAATTATGATGTAATGTGTTATAAGGTCAAGTGTCATATTATTTTACAATTGCTGCTCACTTCCTAAAGGTTTAATATCATTCCCATAGTTAGAATACATTACAATTTTCATTTTGCACTATAACAATTAATAGGATTCATTATAATGTGATTATCAGTTGTTATAGGGCTCATTGTTGGTTTTAAGTAAAACAATTTACAAAATCTAGGCAATAACACACAACACGTTATACAAATAATGTATTCTCTCCTTAAAGCTCCAATTGGTAACTTTAATTGACATATTTGCGGAAATGTTCACTATATTGAGAGTCTTGCAGGAGACAGATAATCTGTGAAAAAAAATATGTTCTTCTATCTCCCCCCAGTGCTCTTAACAGTATTTGCAATATTCCTGCGCGCACGATAGAGCATCCGATCAGAGCCGAGAGTCTGTAAGGCAGCGTCAATCTCTGCCAAACTGTCACACTATGCAGCTCGGATCAAAAAAGAATCAAGACTATGTTGCTGCATTGCCTATTTCTCACATCAGAAGTTTCCCAGACTTGTTTCAATCTACTATTAAGATATAAAATGTGAAAGTTTGCTCCTGGCGGTGAGCGGTGTTTGTTTTTGTTTTTTCTGCTTTCAACATTGCGACAGTCACAAACCTTCTCATTTTAAACACAGTATGCCAGTTAGGTTTCTGAAAACATATGAGGCACTAATTGGAGGCAGAGGAAAATGTTTGTCTCACAGATTATGGTCTCATGCACTCCTGTCAGGACATAAAAACAGTCACAGCAAGTAGGACACTTTTATTTTTTTGAGGAAGTTGCCAACTGAAACTTTAAAGAAGCCCTATTATGCACATGTTCAGGTTCATATTTGTATTCTGTGCCTCTACTGTGACATGTCTCCATGGTTTAATGTTCAAATAGTTATTTATTGTTCTCATACTGCACCTCTTTTCACCCTCTGTCTGAAACCAGAGCCCAGTCTGCTCTGATAGGTTAGCTGTCTGGTTCTGTTGTGATTGGTCAACCGCTTAGAGATGTCCCGCCCCTTAGCCTCTTACAATTAATTGGAGTGCTTGCCAGTAGGAGCGCAATTGTTGCATACTGTGTTACGGAATAAACCAAAGGAGTCCAAAGGAGTCCAATGGAGGCGTTTCAGAAGACAGGGAACTTTGGGATTTTAGCTTTGCAGACCATTTACATGCACTAAAACCTATATAACATACTACAGGAAAGGGAAAACCCCAAAAAGCATATAGGGGCCCCTTTAAGTCATTACAACATGTCTTAAGGTTAGTGTTATTTAGCCTTTAGAATATTTGCATGGGGCTATGTATGGGCAAATTACAATGCTTTGTTAGTATGTGTATAATACATAGTAGACATGGGCATCATAGAAAGTTACCCAAATAGCCAGTTGCTATGCAGAGTCCCAGGTAATATATATATTTATATATATATGTCATGCACGTCATGCACAGAGACAGCATGGAGCCTCTTCCTCTTAATGTTAACAGCCAATGCTGGACAGACTATCTGTCGGATTCGGCTGCAAAGTGACCTTGGCCACGTCTGGAGTGGTGATGCAGGAGAGGAGACCTGACAGTGAATGTAAATCAAGCTCCCCGTTTAGCTGATTGGAGTGCCTCATCTAGTCTAACAAGACAAAATATGTAGGACCAGCCTTTGGGTGCAAAAAGAGCCACAAATAATGCATCTGCCCACAGTAGGTTTCAAGAGCCAATGACCGTTTTATGCGCAGATTTTAAATGGTGGGTGTCCTTCGTAGGGACAGCGTGCACAGAGTGCTCTCTGACCGACTTGCCATCATAACCAAAGTGACAAAACTGAGGCGGCAGCTGCGAATACCAAACTATAGAAAAAGGACAGGCTTTTATCACAGACAGACCGCTGAAATGCGAGGAAGTACACGCGGCGGCACAAGTGTTTGGATGGCTGTACTGTACTGAGTGCGTGTTGTACCCATCTCTAAAAACGTCCTCATACATAAAGGCCCCAGGGAAATTAGAGTGATGAGAGGCTACGAGGTGGCTTTTTGCAGTGAAGGCTGTGGGAGATGTTGTGTGAATAGTCTCTGAGAGGGGGGGGCTCTCTGCAATCTGGCTGCATTGAGGCAGTTATTTTGTCTAGCACTTCACCATGAAATGTAATTCTGTGTGCGATAATGAGGCAGCTTTTTTTGAAATCGTGATCAATTGTAGAAACACCCAGCAGCTAGACACTAACCAATATGTGTCTGCTCTGTGTGTGCCTGCCTAAAGAACAGTTTAAATGAGAGGCAACCCTAAAATGTAGCCCCACTATTTAGCCATGACTCTGGAGGTCTCTGTGCAAGATGACAAATAGTTCACAACAGTGAACTCATATTTATCTCCCCTGAAGCCAGCTCTGTAAAGTCATGAATCACCATCACTATTCAAATCAGAGCTTTCATTGTCTCCACTGCTACATTTCCAGTCACTGCACACAAATATGTTTCCGGAGAGAATAATATCTTAGACGAAAGGTTTTCTCAGATATAGGATCTTGGGAATAACAGCTTAGTGCAGGTTTATTTTAATCATTTTCTGTTAAGTTACATCTTTGAGTTGCACATTATTTAGTTGGATTCACATTCTCAAGAGCTCAGGCGCAAGTAATTGTTCAAAGGCAAACCAGAAATAAATCATGTGACATTAATGATTGATCTGTAATCATTTCTCAAACAAACATGCAGTATGTTGATTAGCATTTATCAAAATGTACAGAAGTGGTGAAACTTAAAAAGTCACTGATGCCTTTTGGGCACTTTGATGACATCACCACCCGTCTCCAAACATCCCAATGTTTCGCCAGTCTCATGCATTCCAACAACACTTTCCACTCTCCCTCTCTCTGCTTCTACACTTACAATTAGGAGCCAACGTATGTACTTTTACTCCAACTTCCAAACGTTTTATTCAGCTATTAAAACTAACATATATAATGTATAAAAGCAGCCACAGGGGAAACGTTCTGCAGATCTAAAACATTTACTTATGTATGGTTAGTATGCATTTAACTTTTAGAACTGTATTGTCCATTTCTGTATTGTTGCCTTTGCTGAAGTAAGTGAAGTAAAGATGTGACTTCTTCTTTGTTAACAGCATGATGTTTGACAAATTGTGCAAATGTACCCCAACCCAAAACTAAATTAAATGGATTCCCTTTTATATTTCAATCATGATGTAACCTTCAGCACAGGACAGACGTTTTCTTTTTGTCTGTTGTCAAAGAACAGGATCAAAGTTTGTTTTTCGGTGTAAAAAAATATTCAACCTTATTATTTTTAGGCTTCTTTGTGCCAAGTGTTAGTAGGCCAAGCATTGCTAATTTTATCTCGCCTAAAATAAAGATGAAGCAGATCACGTTGTGAGAAGAGCAGCCTCTGCCTCTGATAGCAGAACCTCGACATACGGAGGATCAGAACGCGGTGCTCTGGGTTAGCAAAGTGTTACGTCTAACTTTGTGTCATCTAATAATAACAGCTGTGCTCTATAAGTTCAACGCTCTTTTAGCATTAGGTCTCACGCTCTAAAAACACTTTCAAACATTATCCACAAAAGATGTGACAATGGACACCATAATTCAGCTTACTTCTTACTTACCTCTTACTTTATTTTGTATAGTTGTACTTCAGAATGAATGTATTTTTAATCTAACGTATCATTTACATACATTTAACTAGTGTACTACTGATAAGAGACATTCCTTACTGTTTCCTAAAGCCCTAAAAGTCTCACGGTATTTATCTTTAACATTTGGGTCTTAAACCTATATTATAATATATGAATATTCATTTAAATGCAAGTTATCCCTATAAAAGAAATAAAAAAAATCTTAATTTAATGTAATAAAAAAAACCGTCAGAACCAGTTACTTGAATAATAAAATACTGTGTCACTCTGTGTTCCCACATCCCCTTTTAAGAGAGGTCAGAGGTCAGGGTCAGCTGTGAGTGTCATCACCCCGGCTGGTGGCCTTCCAGACGCAGTGTGACATGGGGAATTGAAACGGTGAACATTTTTTAAGTTAATTATTTTGCCAATTAATTAGGGCTGCAGATTCTTGTCATGTTGATAATTTTGTCAAATGATTAATAGTTTAGTCTATTTAATGTCAGAAAAAGGCAAACAAAATATATGAATTGGTCTTTTACCAAAGCCCAAGAGGACGTCCTCAAATGTGTTTGAATTATTAAGTTTACTGTCATAGAGGAGTGAAAAATGATTAGATAATATCAGAGAATTGTTTTCAATAAAATAATTCAAAAACGATAAATCCATTATCAAAAAACAAGATGATTAATTAACAAAAAAATTACACAGAATACTGTTGCTTTTAGTAGGTAATTGGTGGAAAATGTCATAATAAACCATAAAGGGGTATTACAAATCTGTTCATCTTTTAAGGTCTGTATTGATCATATTTTTTCGTACCACATAATCTACAAATTAAAAGAAAATTAACATTATTAGCAGGAATATTTAACTTTTTTTTTTCTTACAGTACACATAGTGTCTTTAAAGGTGTCAGAATGAACCTGCTCAGCAGCTTTCTTCACAGCTGTGGGTGGAGGTGAGATAATAACAGGGGCCAAGCAAGGGCCAACACATACCCTGAATGGAGGAGTTCATCCATATGTGGCAAAGAATAATAGCTTTAGGAGGAACTGTGCCAAGAAAGGAGCAGAAAAGTATAATAATAATCCCGTTGGTTGTCTGGGTGCATTTTCTAAAACCCCTCTGACGGATCAGTGAGGAGGAAGGACACAGGTTTGAGACACCATCCAGAGGATCAGAGTGGTATTACAGGTGGGGAGCAAAAACATGTGAGGGGGTTGAATTTCTCTTCTCTTCATTAATCTGCGAGAAGGCTCCCTGAATCACGGCAGTGGTCACCAGATGGTGCTGCAAAGGCAGGTTTGATCCATGTGTTGCTCGTCCAGGAGCAGGATGGAGGAATGAGGAAGTGGAGGGTTCACTCGCATCACGATAATCATCATAACTCCGCTGCCTGTGACTGATGGCAGCCATACACCCGGCACAATAGAAAAGAGGCTATTATATATGCTGCGGAGGAGAGTGATGCTTTGCAATTTAGAAATTAGAGAAGGTGTGGGGGGACAATGCTCCTCACTTGTTAATGGAGGCTCCGTATCATTACGGCAGACAATCCCTGCTCTGGAAGTTGCGGCGTGGCTCTGATGGATGGACTGCTGCATCGAAGAGGGAAAATGCTTATCAAAATATGCCTGAAATGTCACAAACGTGGTTATTGAGACTTTTAGAATGTGCCAAAGACAATTTACAACATAGTGAGAAGGAACACAAACAGTAATATAGAATATAAAATGGATCCAGAATAAAAGTAAAAAGGTAAAAAATAGGATGAACTTGTCACTCACCTTTCTTCCTTAAGAGTATTTGCTCTTTCGTTTGTTCATTTTCTTTTTTCAAACTTAAATGTTGTTGTTATAAAGCCTCATAACTGCAGTGAGAGTTGCCAAATAAATGTCGTATTCTTTGTATGATGACAATAAAGATATATTCTATTATATTCTAAACACATGGCATGTGGCTATCCAAATATAAAGTTTTTAGTTAAAGTCAAAGCCCAAAGTCTTTAGTATCCTCAAGTGTTAACTAAATGCACTGCCTGCCGCTGATCATTTGCCATCTGATTTCATGCACTAGAAGTTTGAGTGTCAGGACATTGTGAAGTTTGGGTAAATAATGTTATGAGATGATAGATGCCAAACAGCAGGGGAGCTCAGGATATTTTCCAGAAGCACAGAGGTTGGCACTGGGATGGGCGGTGGGCAGAAGAACGGGAGCAGCAGATGGGGCGTCCCATTAGCAGTTGTCCTGTTAGCTAGGCCCAGCTGCCACTCTCAGCTCCTCTCTGTGGGCCCCTCTTTCCCCCTGAGTCGACAAAATAAACCCATTTAGATTTTAGGTTAGTCGTTTTGATGGCTTACTAGTGCAGTTGAAACTTGCAAACATGAGGCTGAGGGCACAAAGCAGACAAGGTGATCTGTACTCAGTCTCTTCTGCAGTCATTAGGAGTCTTTTCACAGTTTGTGTTCAGTTTTAGAGAGTACCTCAACACAGGTCCTCTTTCTCTTTTTGAAAGTTTAAATTCTCTTTCACCTTCGATCACATCAAACGTAAAAAGTGTTCTGTGTTGAACCTGTAACCCCACCCAACAGTGAAGTCACAGCGTCCTCGAGTCACAGTGTACATCACCACTACAGGCTGACAAGTGGAGGTCAGCCAAAACACATTTTTAAATAAATTCCGGGGCGTTTTAAATTACTCTTTGAAAAGCTCAAAACACCAGGTTTTTCCACAAGGGCTAACATCCGGGCCTGAGAAGTGAAACCCATGCAGACCTGTTGCAAACTTGCATTCACACTCATTAACTGGCTAATCCACTTTTTAAAGGAATGCAATTGTATAGAAGGCTATGAGAAATTTGAAAATATAAAAAGAGAAGAGATACTTCTTTCTTGATTTATTACCAGAGAAAACCTTTTTCTAATGAGCGTATGGTCTCAATTGCTAATTTCAAGGCTTTTTCAATACACTACAATACATAGTTTAAAACCATAGTCCAGAAACCATTGGGCGACTTCATGTTGACAACATCTACTTCATACAGTCTTTGTTTTTCCCCCTGATATGAACCTTACCAGAACTTATTTGTTTTCGTTGTGAGCAGCAGCTCCATTTCCTTTTTGCTTTGCTTTAAAGGAGAGTAGTGTGCCTCAACATCACACTCCAAAATTGACCAAATGTGTTCAGCATACTCTGAGCACACTTAATTTTGTCACCTTTCTCCTCAGAACACAATGCTTTCAAAACCTGCTAAGAAGCTGTATGTTGTGTGAAATAATAGCACACTTATCAAAAATGTCAACAAAAACAAATCTATTTTTCAATCAACTTAATTACATTAAAAATGATTGCGTATTTAACGGAGCAGTAACATAGAAGTCAATGAAATAATATTCCTCAGATCAAAAACAAAATGTAGGTTGTGTTGCTATGGTGATACTAATGATTATTATTATCATTAGTAAAAAGCAGCAGTGAAAATAAAATGATGATTAAAAATCAATTAGTTGATCAAAGTTATAATGAATATAATAATTTGGATCAGAATAGATTACAAAGATATAATTTCTCATTCAATGTACATGATGTTATATGACTATTATTGTCATTATTATTATTATTATTATGATAACTATACAAATAAGAAGAACTAAAGAAGAAGGAAGAACAAATGACATAAGAATACTGTAATGTAATATTATTATTTTTAAATAAGAAATTACCTATAGTGTTCTTATAAAATAAAAAAATACACAACAGGTGTAAATGTGATCATTGTGGCTAGTAGTGTCAAAACCCCACATTGTTCCTCTGCTGCTGTTCTAATAACTATAATGTTAATGATGGGATTTCCTTTCCCAGACAGGCGGGTTCTGTCTATCACTCACTCTGCTCCACCATTTGACAGAGGTATGGTTGTTCCTTCACTCCATTTCCTTCAATAATCCAGCACTCAGATACACACTCACACATGCACTTCTAACACACATGTCCCAATTTTTTTCCACAACCTTTCTTCTTCAATCATCTTGTCCTTTTTTTTTTTTTTTTAAATAGCTCTTTGTTCTCTGTCCATGTCTATTTTTATCCCAGCGTTCACGGGAGGAGTCAGAGAAATGACGAGGCTTGGGAGACTTGCTCATCTCCATGGCAACTATATTGCAAGCCTTCATTGTCTAATACATCCTTTTCTTCCGCGTTCTATACCTTGTGTGGCTCTCGTCTCATTATCAGATTTGTTCAGGTCCATATGTTATTGCATTTCCGCTCGCCATGCTTTATGGGGGTCTTATTTTCCTCATGTAGCTTCTTCTCCTGGATCCTCATCTCGCCACGCTGTCCACCCCTCACCAGCCCCCTCCCCCCAGGAGCGGATTGAGCTGTCTTCTCCTCTCTGAGCCAATGGGCGTGCTGTTGTAGAGTAAGTCTGTGCAAACCCACGCCTCGCTCATGAGACACAGTTTGGATGCCGTTCGTTTTGCCACCACTGTGAGGCCCACTTCCATGAGACCGAAAATATCTGTGGGCTTTGTTCGGTTCAAGGGGGTTTCCCAATTCCCCCCCCCCCCCTTTTACTGAATCCTGCTGAGAAATGCAAATGTACTGGTATCTTCCCTTGTCAATGACTGCAGTATGGCACCCTCTTTTGAAACACACGCCGTACTACTGGCTTTGTTTATGATTTGATTAGAAGAGGACATGCATCACTTGTTAGATCACTATATCACCATATGTACATGGAAGTATAATCTTGTGAAATATTTCTCTTGTTGATGCAGTATTTTTAAAGATATTTTCCTTTCTTGTCGAATTATTTCATAACGCCATTTGAAATCCTGTCACCGTTTGCACTTAATTGCAGCGCAAACAAACCAGCATCCTCATCCTTCCATCATGTGTTTCCCAGCCACAAGTCAGCTCCTCATCAAAATATGTTCAGCCATTGTAGCTCACTGTCTGTTGGAGGAACAGGACATGCATTCAGTTCCACGTGCGGGATTCCTTCCAGTCACGTGGCCAGGCGGCACAAACATATGCTGTCAGTGGCAGCTTCTGCGTTCAGTGGCATAAGATGCAAACAAAACACACATAGAGGGAGAAGTACAGTCTTAGGAGCTATAATGGTAGCAACATGAGGGGGGTGGGGGAGGCGCTCCTAAGCAGGAGACAGAAATATACCATAGCCCTCATATTATATACAGCCTGCACACAGGATAAAAGAATATGCTTGCACCCACGCTAACAATGCCAGGTGAGATAATGAAGTTAATTATGTGTTGCCTTTTGTGCCAGCCCGCCATCGCCGACAGATGCCTGTAGCCCTGAGGAACTAAGTGCTCACCCATGGCCCTCCAGATTGCCCCCTAAAAAAAAATCCTTTCACTGTTCCGCCCGTTCCCTGTGGCAACATTTGGCCCCCTCAGCGTCACATGCCAGCCAGTGAGCAGGTGGACCCAGCGGGGCCAGGTGGAGGCTTCACCTGTCACACTTCCAGAGCTGTCCCACGCATGCCAACACAAACACAAACGAAGGCACAAACCTGCGATATTTCAAGACCGTTTCATTATGCAAAACACATGGAACCTGCTGCACACACACCCACACGTGCTAACACACAGGCTTTTATAAATAGGCCTATTAACATGTGATTAGAGCACACACAGAATGCAATAAATAACATAGACTGTAGGTGCGGATTTAAATACGCTTTTTTCCACCAACTCTCCAGCAACATGTATTGAAGTTTGTTTGGATATCACGGCCAATTTTATTTTGTGAATAGTTTTATTGCTGTAAAATATGTATATTATGCTGCACTTCTTTGCTTAAAATAGCTATGTAATTGTTAGTGTCTTTAAGGCTGGATGATGTTGTAATTAAATGAATGTTGCAAAATATGAAGGATCATCAGAGAACGACTGTGCCTATTTTTGGTCATCCTTTTATGCAGCTAAAATATTTCTGTACAACTGACTTATTCTTTCTTGCAACCAAATCTCCTTATCTTTCTGATTTTCATTTCAACGACTACCAAGGCTTGTTTGGTTGTTTGATAAAGTGATCAGCATTGATTTTAATCTGTGGTCTGCTGTGTATGCAGAGCCTGCATGTCACTCGCTATTAACAAACTGTATCCAAGGACCTTTACATCAGAGCGGACAGACTTCCCTTTTTAGATTGATGGCACATTATGCAAGTGGTCCACAATCAAAAAAGTAGTAGTATGACATGTTGGAGATACATTTCCAGCTTGACAACGCAAGTCCTGCATTGTGCCCAATGTTGATTTTGAAATATTGTGCAGCCTTAATTGTCTTTATTATGGGTTTCCTGGCTGACATTCACATTTCCATATGGACATTTAGTTCCATCCCTAATTGTAACGTTGTACATTGAGCCAAAAAGAAGGCATCACACCAGAGGGTAGCCATGGTTAATCAGACAGAGTGCTCACCATGAACAATTGAAGGAGCAATCTTTTGCCGGGGTTGTGTCAGGGCCGTGTGTGACCCTTGACGTGAAGTGAGTAACAGTCAGGCAATCCACAATAGTACCTACAGTAAGGTCACAGCCCCCCACCCTGAAATGCAGCGCAATCAATACTGGCAATGAGATGCGTTGTGACGAGTGGTCTATCAGCACGTCCACACATAGACATCAAAGTGGGCTTGAGCCCCTGCCCTTTTTCTTCCTCCAGAGAAAGTGCTCTTTTAAAAAAAGAAATCTACTGCTGTTTGCACACAGTTTCCCTTTCTGACTGTGAAGTTCCGATGCTCTCTCTACCCTCCCTCCACGTCTCGCTGCACAGCGGTGCGGACATCGGCAGTCACTTCAGAACGACAGGTAGCAGCACCTCCCACCTTACTGTCCCATGTTATGCCGGCTTTTCTTGGCTTGTTTGAAGGTTAGTGGTGATGAACAAATGACGAAACTGCCAGTGTCTCAAGTTTACAGCTAATTAGCCAGATGTGGTGACACCATGTTGAACCATAATTCACCTTTTGTATTGTGTTGCCACACGGACTCACATACGGTGAGATGCGCGCGCATTCAGGTCGGCCCGCCCCGGGGCCGGCTACGTCTATAGAAGTCTCAGTAGGTGAATGCTTGCATGATCACTCTCCACTAACAGGCCGGAGAGGACGCTGGTGTTGACTGTTCGCCGCTTCTCCGCCTCTGTTACCCTCTATCACCCTCAGCTACCATTCGTTCTCGCGAAACTTTCTAATTGGACTACTGCCCTGCATTGCACATCTTTACTGCACTGCACATTGTTTTTAAATGTTAACTTATTTTAGACTTATGCCCCCTCACTCAGCCAACAAAGTGCCGGGTGGCTATTGCTATCTACTACATCGCCTACTTGTCTGTCTCCGTCCCACGCAACAACCGTGGACTCTCTCTGCCTTCTGCCTTCATCTCTGGGGTGCATCTGTCCCGTCCCGCTGTTCACATCCTCCTGCCATGTCGTGGATCTTCCTCGTCTCCACAACAATCCTCCACCTCTGTGCACCTAGCCCGCTAGCCGCTATCGCTGCTAACACACTGCTCCCAGCATTTCCGCCTGTCATCATGCTGAAATACTCCATCTCACAGCTTCTGTCTTTCACCAACTCCTCCACCCCGTCTTTCTAAAGCCCACATCCTCCACAAACTAATTCTGGACAACATCTTCTGCTCACTGAAACCTGGCAACAACCCAATGACTTCTTCTCCCTCAATCAAACATCCCCCCCTGGTTTTAATTACATCACTAAACCCCGCCCCTCACGCCGTGGTGGTGGGCTGGCTGTCATCTACAACCAGAACATCCGGACTACAGAACTCACCCTCCCCTCAGTACCATCCTTCGAATTCCTCGCCTTCAAAGCCCCTCCCTCACTGACAGTTATCCTCATTTACCACCCCCTCAAACCACCTCCCTCACTGACAGTTATCCTCATTTACCACCCCCTCAAACCACACCCCTCCTTCCTCACTGATTTCACTGAACTCCTCACCATTGCTTCATCCCTCTCCCCACGTCTGTTACTCCTCGGCGACCTCAACATCCACATGGACTCCCCCACCTGCAAACACGCCTCTGAATTCTCCTCCCTTCTGGACAATTTCTCATTTACCCAATATGTCACATTCCCCACCTATGATAAAGGACACATCCTTGACCTTGTCTGCTCCACCAACCTCCCAGCACTCAACCTCCACCCCTGCCATACAGTTCACCATCGCCTCCCCCGTCCCCCCCCCCCCCCCCCACACTTTATGCAGTTCATTCCTCCAGTTTTTCTCACTGACATTAATCACTCCCTATCCACTGCATCTGACACACAAACATCTCCCCCAACATCCACCGACACAATTTCTCCCTCCATCTCCCTGGACCTCCCGAGCCCTCCTCCCCACGGCCGCCTCTCCCAGTTCACTCTGGTTACCCCCCTTGAATTGACCCTCTACCCACCCCTCTAATGAAGTCCTGCCTCCCCGTCCTCTGCCCCTACCTTGTCAACCTTTTCAACTCCTCCCTGTCCCAAGGAACCATTCCCTCTGCCTTCAAAACTGCTGCTGTCACTCCCATCCTCAAGAAACCCGGTCTGGATCCTTCCTCCCTCAGTAATTACCGCCCCATCTCCAACCTCCCCTTTCTCTCAAAAACAATAGAACGCATCATCTCCAAACAACTCCACCGCCATCTCCAAACAAATCACCTTTTTGAACCTCTTCAGTCTGGTTTTCGTCCCCACCACAGCACAGAAACGGCACTCATCAAAGTCCTCAATTATCTCCTCACCTCTGCTGACACCGGTTCCCTCAACATCCTCATCCTCCTCGACCTGAGTGCAGCCTTCGATACCGTGAGCCGCACCATGAAGGTACTGCACTCAGGTGGCTCCAGTCCTACCTCTCAGACAGATCCCACTTCATCTCCCTCAACAACCACTCCTCTGCCACAGCTTCAGTCACCCAAGGTGTTCCCCAAGGTTCAGTACACGGCCCCCTCCTCTTCATCATCTACATCCCCCCCCTTGGTCAGATTCTCCACCACTATAACCTGGACTTTCACTGTTACGCTGACGACACACAGATTTACCTCAGCACCAAATCCCCCCCCAACCCCCCCCCCCCCCCTCACCCACATCGAATCCTGTCTGACTGCAATAAAATCCTGGATGCATCACAACTTCCTCAAACTCAACAGCAATAAAACTGTCCCTCTCCCATCCGCCCTGCAGCTGAGCGACTCATTCACGCCTTCATCTCCTCCCGTCTTGACTATCGCAACTCACTCCTCTACGGCATCAGCACTACATCCCTCAATAGACTCCAGCGTGTCCAGAACGCAGCCGCCAGACTCCTCACCCACATCAAATCATGGCATCACATCACCCCTGTCCTCAAAGAACTCCACTGGCTCCCCGTTTCACACCGCATACATTACAAACTCCTGGTCCTCACTTACAAAGCCCTCCACCATCTGGCCCCCCCTACCTCACTGACCTCCTCATTCTCTACCAACCACCCCGGTCCCTCAGATCCACCTCAGCCGGTTTGCTTTCCATCCCCATGGCCAACCTCCGGAGCTTTGGGGACAGAGCCTTCTCTGTGGCAGCCCCGAAGCTCTGGAACTCCCTCCCCCAAGACCTCCGTGAGTCTGAGTCCCTCACCCTGTTCCAGTCCCGCCTCAAAACCCACCTCTTCAACTCTGTATATCCATAAGCCTCCCCCCCCGTATCAACCAACTTCCTCCTGACTGCTTTTTCTGTTTTGTTTTGTTTTTTGCCTGTCCTTGTTTGTCTCCCCTCCCTCAAAATGTAAAGCGTCTTTGGGTTCAAGAAAAGCGCTATAGAAATACAATTTATTACTATTATTATTATTATGATAAGGTAGTACCCATAGAGTCCAGTAGAGGGCCACCCCCCAAAATGTCTGTGCACGTCCCTGGTCTATCAATACCTGGAGCAGAAGGAGGCAGATTCATAAATCAATCCTGCCTTTCAGGTTCTGATTGTACAAGAGCAATGACAAAAGCAGGACAAGAGGGCATGTCAGCAGGATACTGTTTTTATCCAAACAAAAACACAGATTTCAAGCGGATATGTTAATGCAAGTTATTCAATTGCTGCGTTTATTAACTGCTGCATTATGAAGCAGAAATCCATTTTAAACAGATTGTGTAATTTTGCACATACAGTATTTCCCAGAATATAAGCAAAACGCTGAATGGAGGAAACACAACATTACACTGTAAGCTTTTTTACTTGACAAATAGATTGATGATTTTGACCAGAGAAATGACAATGATGGAATACGCCATGATATTAAACGACTGGTCCAATGAACAGTACTTGATGTGTTGGCATTGACAACTGAAATCAATTCCAAATGTCATTACAATTATATGTTTTCTTCTTTTTCATTCCCCGGCCTTGCTTGCTATCCCTCAGTGGTAACGGCATGATAAATGTGTAGGGAGAGAGTTGCACGCCACTTCTGGGCTGACAGTGTGGGACGAATGATGTAGTGGCTCCTAATGCTCTTTACCGGAAAAGAAGCAATAGCTTTACTGGACCAATACTTGACTAACCAGAGGATGCCAAGGGTTCCTGATTGGAATCACCTTGCGCTATCTATCTGGTTTCAAAATGTTCTTTAAGGGCTGAACTCGCTGGTACAGGAGCCCATTAGACTTGAGTGGTGACATGTGTGACAATCTGTGGTTAACACTTTGTCTGCTGCTCACTGTTTGCATTCTATTTACCTAAAATGGTGCAAGGGCACTGGGGTGTGACCTCTTGTCCCGCTGCTACCCTCAGTTGGGAAATCAATGAAGCGCGTGTGCAAAAAGAGCTCCCTACGGACAGTCCACATCTGCACAAATCAGCTCTGTTTTGTCACCAACATTTTTTCTCAGCTCTGTCAGATGAGATCAGTAGGAACAAATGTGCCACATTTTACGCACCTACTGCCGATATTCACACACACATAACCATCAGAAACCCAAGGGACTGGTGATGCTGGCCAAACTTCACACATCGCAAAAAATAATAAATAAATAAGAGAAGAAGGACACACAACTATCATTATTATTAGAATCAGAATCAGGTTTACTTCCAAATAGGATTTTGCTTTGTGTAAAATATAAGTAAGAACATTTGTTGATATAAAATAGGAGCAAATTGAGAAATGTAATTTCAAAAACAATGTACAAACCATTATCAAATGAATTTAAAACATGTTTACAAGAAATATATAAAGAAGTATATATATTATTGTATGGTTGACTATTACGATAAAGAAATGCTGCAGTACATACACGTGTATCCCTTGGACATGGGAATTATTGCTTAATATGGCTATAATTCAAATGTTAAACATCAGGTTTTTATAAAAACATGCGTGTTTAAAGTTAAAACCTCTGTTTCTGTTTTCCCTCTTACTGTATGCTGCACATCCATCTGCTTTCCAGGCCCTTCGGTCGACTGTGGCCTTATCTTTGCTCGATGCTGTACACAGTATATGAGTTTCTTGCCTGGGGTCTGTTAGACATGCAGAAAACTGAGCTGTGCACATTAAGGTTGACAGATTAGTTTACATTTGGTTTGACAGAACAAGAGAAGGCCTCAGCTTGCCTGCAGTGATGGCCGCTGCTCCCTGGGTTGCTTCAGTGTGAAAGCATGGGCCTGCCAAGAGACATATGGAGGTCCAAACCCTGACCAAGTAGAACCTGCCCATGGGTTCACAGCCCCAGTGCCCTGTACCACGAGGTGAATCATCTATATGGGAATCCATACATACCAAGTAAAGCAGAAGGAAGCCCTAGGGAAGATTCTGTTTCTAAATTAGTGGCCACTGGAGGCTGCATTACGGAAGAATGCATAATCAGGCTTGAAGTGCACTTAATTCACCACTGACCATCTCAGAGAGGGAAAACAAGTCAGTCAGTCATGTGCTTATTCGTAAGATTGACTGTGATTATTCTACACTCATTCTAAGATTAATTATGACATAAATCATGCTGATTGAGTCACATGCTTTTTTTAAACAATGATAAACAGACATATCAAACTAATACACAATGTCCTCCTTACACCTTATTAATGCAGTCCCTTCTCTGTGAGGACACCTCTCTAAAAGTGTAGCGCAGCTGCTTTGAGATGGCTCCGGTCCCATGGCTGAACCCCACCACACAAACACACACATGCAAACAGACAGAAACAGCCACACACACACCTCCTTTCCCCTAGAGTGGACTCCGCAGCTGTTCCTGTTGGGAGTTTGCTTGATTTGGATAGGGCTAGAACAAAGTCTACACGATTGTAGGGAAATGTGTTGCCCTGAGGAAGATGAGTAGTGAAAACAAACCTCTGATATTGAACAACATATAGATAATTGGAGATGTCAGAGAAAAGTATTTTCAGTACTGTTTTTGACTATATACAAGTAACCCAATGAGGTGCCCTTAAGCAAGGCATTTGACCCTGCTTGGCTTTAATGACAATCCCTGATGCCTTATGTTTAGATCACAGCTGTACTTGTGGGCTCCTTTATGACTGTATGAAACTGGACATTTAAAAAAAAAAAGCTCAATAATAGATCTACAACATGTTAATTTATGAAGTAAAACACCCAAAGTCCTGCAGACAGAAAAGTGCTAACCCAACTAATAATTTTCAATCAAACAATATTTGTAGTTTTATTACCCCCGTAGTTCTGAGTGGACTCTCATTCAAGCTACTGGTGCAGATTGTGTGCTCAGTCTAGGGGTTGCTTTTGGTGGGATTGATTCTAGCATTTGGGAGAAAAACAATTGTTCACCTGCACTGGTAGCTTCTTTGACACTTATAGTATTGTACTATGTGCAATATATTTTTGTTTCTTTTCAGATGATACTCCACTGTATCTTTCTGAAACGGTTCACAAAATGTAGGTTATCAAGTAATAACAAATATTGCATTTTTTTTGTATGTTTGGTAGTGAATCTATCTTATTGTGAGTTGGCTTCTGGGAAGACAACTGTAATAATGAATACATTGCTTTTATACTGCATGTCCTATCTGCACTACTGTCCTAGCTTTTTTCAACCTTTTCAATATTAGATCAGTCAAGTCCCTTTTCCGCAACAAAAACTGTATTTATTTCTATACATTTAAATGAATATTTTAAATATATACATACACAACATTCTAATTTGGAATTGTAATCACTTTCTATTTGGCCCTACTGCTCCTGAGATTTCAAAGTGGTGAAAACAGCACCATGCATTGCTCTGCATCAACTGACTTGGGTTAAGCAGTGCTACACTGCACATAATGGTAAAAGCTATAGTTAGCATGCCTCACAGACAAATGGCATGTCCCAATTACATAATACAGTACTAATTCCAAGCATATCTTTATTATGCACTGGTTATGATAAATACATATAAATAAAGTAAACTGAAACAGCTTCATGTTATGTACCATGTTTTGTCATTTTATTTAATGGAAAACTGTGTGTTTTATACTCAATGGTAAAACATTACACAACGATGACCACTATATACTTTGTATATGGGATTTGTTCTAGACCAATGGTTTAATTGATAGTTTTATAAACTGGCTTATTGCTAACATGACAAGGCACATTATAACATTGATTTAATTTAATCAAACCCTAATAAATATGTTACTGTAGGTTTAAAATCATGTTATATAACTAATCAGTATTTACATCGTTCTATAAATTATGATAATTATTATTATTTCGTTTTTACTGACATATATAGCTGAAGTATTAAAGGAAAAGAAGGGACATATTTAACATCCAGCCTCCCCTCACCCGGTGTATCCCCTTATTGATCTCATCACAATCAGGGAGGCCAATGAGGCGTGAACAGTGCAGGGCTTGCTGATTGCGACTGAAACAACACTGACCTCAGGTCATTTCATACTTCTGTTACATATTATGAAGAACATACAATGTTTGACTTAACCTCAAGTACGATATGAGAAAAAAAAAGTTCTTTCTTTGAGGATAAATATAGAAAACAATAACTCTTATACACAGTACCGTTCTCAGCCTGACAAAACTAAATGTATCTGCAATTTCAAAGTAATGCCTTAATTACATTAGCAAGGGTGATAGCTGCAGAGCGACAACATCCCATTCATTATCTATGCAGACAAGCAGAGGGCAAGAAATCTATACAAAAATGTCAACAACTGAATTGAAAGTGGCAATATGCCACTACAGCTATGCATATGTTGGTGTCAAACACGAGAGCTCTTGGCATAGTTAGCATGGGGCCAAATGGGCAGGCAATGCTGGCCTCAGTTGTTTCACTGCAATTTCTATCATCCACTTATGCCAGGGTAGATGAAGTGGTGGATCTGCATACGTGGATTGTGATTTGATGAGCCAGAAGATGTGCTTTAGTGGACAAGAGAAAGGGACCTGTATAGTGAATAGATCTGTAGCTATGCTAGTGGCTCCAGTCACCTCCCTGTTTCTCGGATCTCAGTTGGAGAGGGTACCTGGTTGTAAATTCATTACTTGTGAGATAGGAGTGGCCATCAGCGAGTCAATATGATGGGGAAAATACGTGTCCTTGCATGTTTGTTAATTTGCGCTCGGCTGCATTCATTACCAGTACACGTCCAGATGTGTTGGCCAGGTAACAGGCCACTACTTGTGAAGATGTGTTTAAGCAAGAGAGACAGTGAGACACTTTCAAAGTATTCATTTGGAGTGCACTGTGCTCCATTGACCAAGGCCTTTCACTTCCATTCCCTCAGACAGTGTCACAGTGTGTGAAGGAGGCACCTGCTGTCACCACTACATCTCAGATCAAAAGAGTTTAGCTAAATGCGTTTATTTGTTTGAATATAAATATTCAAAAATGACGTTTTAGCACTAAAATATCAGCAATGTATTTCTGCATACCTTTCTGATCTCCTGTTTCACCAGCATGAGGGATTGCCTCTTTGAAAGTGACTCGTGTGCCATTCCTGCTGCTGATGCTATCAAACGGCAGATTGTAGTACATCGCTGCCGTCTACTACCTGTCTGATTTAAGATAGTGGCGTGCAGGACGTCAGAAATGGCTATTGCTGATAGCTGATGCAATGTATACTCATAGATAGATTACAAGATGATGGGTCTGGGTCTTGGGGCAGATTCACCTTCCTACCTGATCATAAAGGTGTCATGGTGGCTACTTCACTGTACAGTCCTCAATATGAAGATGTTTTTCAGAAGGACTCATATACATTTGAGTTTCTATCAAATAATGATTTATTTGGTGATTTAGTTTAGCCTAATTTCAGAGTTAATATTAAACTTGTCAATACAACTTATTGTACGGTGTTTAATGATCGGAAAACATATTGATTAGCATTGGTAACCATTTAACCTGTGAGGTCAAATGGTTTGCTCGTGGCTGAAAGTCAAAAGAAATCCAATAAATAGAATAAACGTCTGTAAGATTAACATGGTATTTCACACCATTTACAGTTATCACAATGGACAATACATTTTATTCAAATAGCAATTGGATTTATAAGCAGCTAGTTATGTTATGCTGGCATAGAGGAGTTTGACAGCCAAGTAAGTTCTTATAGCCATTCAGTTAAAGAGGCATGATGCATGTTGGGGTTTTCCCTTACCTGTATTGTGTTATATAGGTTTTTGTACATGTAAAAATTAGCCTGGAAATTAGCATTAAATGTCCATTTATTAGTTAATCTGGACGGTGGCTCTCAGCTTCTCATATTTCTTCTGGCACCTAATTGGATGAATATATATCTTGACTCTACTGCAAACCAAATGATGGTGGATATTGTGAGTCATTATATATTATTATAATAGATGATCTATTACAGTATTGGCCATCTGCAACAGTGGCCCACCGCGCTGTCTGTGCCACCCCCTCAATGAAAGTGATTAAATTAGACAGATGGTTAACGGTTCTTGATTGCAATGACCATTCAGGGCTTGGTGTTCCTCTCCTTTGACCGACCTTTGGTACAGGTCAGACAGTAACATAAAGTACAATAGCTAGTCTGGAGAGTGCACATTGTTCTGGTTTGTGTGTGGGCGCAGTCATTTATCTGTCCAGATGAATGGCCGGGGAGATACAAAGGCCTTCCTCAGAACTGTGGGTGCAGACGTTTGGCCTTTGGAAGCCAAATGGTTAGCCTGCCTGGTTTTACTTGTGATTGAGAGGGGAAATGTTGGTATCTTCTGGTCATCGGTAAAGGTGCACCAATGAAGACTGGCCACTAGAAAACATGGTTGTACTCCAGACTGAGATGTGGCCTATAGCTTCAGAATAAAAAAATAAAAAGCGTTTGGCTTAAGTTAAGATATTAATATTCTGTTTTTTCTAATGTATACTGTACAGCTAGATGCAGATCTCTTGTCATTTTGGCAGAAACCTGTAGATATACACACATACACATTCTCTAAGTAGAATAATTACACCAGTGGTCATTTACATTATGTAACACTTATCCAACTAACTGGCATTTTACTCTAGGAAAAAAGGCAATGTTTACATCCTTTGTATCTCTTACCCCCTGATCCCACTGCGAGCGTCTGCGTTACGTTACGTT